>PVKM010046812.1:0-11601 GCA_004027735.1 Carollia perspicillata
AGTTATTTTACACTCTTCTCTCATCTTCCCCTAGTAATAATATCTTATTAATCATAATAGAATTATGAAGCCTACGAAATTAACATTGGTACAGCACTGTTTACTAAACTACAGATCTTATCAAAATTTCATAAGGTCCCCCATGGATTTGTTGGATCTATTCTAGGATCCAACCCATGAGTCCACCTTGCTTGGAGTTGCCGTGACTCCTTGGTCTCCTTCAGTCTATGGCAGTTCTCAGTCTTTCATCATCTTGACATCTGAGGCTAGCCTCATCACCAGCGACTTTCTCCTGCTACCCATTCTATCAGGGGACTCGCCATTCCTCAAGCATTCCATGATCACTTCACATGTTACAGCTTTGCTCATATTCTTCCTTTTACCAGCAATTCCACACCTCCACCTACGACATCTTACCTGATAGCTACTACTCTCACTCACCCTTCAACTCAAATGTCAGTCCCGTGGAACAAGGTTACATTTTACATACTCCTCACCATTCTAGAATTTCTTCATTCACACCATTTTAACTGCACTGAACCCACTGTGTTATGGTTGGCTCCAAGCAAATCTGCCCTCTTTGCACATGTTTAATCTTTGATAATGAGAACATTATCTTACTCAACTCTGAAGCTCCAATACTGCAGGTGTACAAGTTTTCAAAAGGATGCATGGCCCAACCACATGGACAACGGTGTGGGGTTTGCCAGGGGTGGGGGTGCATAGAGGCAGGCAAAAGGGGGAAAAGCAAGGAGGGACAACTATAATAGCGTAATCAATAAAATGGAAGAAAAAGAATAAACAAGGCATGAAAATAACATTACTCTATATTCCAAAGCAGTCTAATGGTTTTTTTAATGTTTACGTGTTGCTTCTCTTAACACATGTTAGAAGAGCAGACACCAGTACTTTCATCTAGTACTAAAATATACATGTCCTTCCATACTTTTTCCTCCTGACAGTATTTAGATATTTGCTCTATTTCCTTTGCTTTATTTTCTTAGGCTATAGTGCAACTCTTGTTGCACCGAATGCACATCAGGACCCCAATCCGCATACGCATCCTTTACCAGCTCCTCATTTCCTCCTCCTAACACCCCAAGAAATTGGGGCCATCAACAATAGAAGAAGTCTGAGCACTCACTCTTCATTCTAACAAAGAGTTAGGGAACAATGAAGTCTACTAAGATATTAATTTGTGTTTTGTTTTAGTGCCATAGGAGCCCTCCCCATACCCTATCTCCAACACACAGTCTCCAAAGAACACCTAAGCCCTTGAAACTGAGAGAAATGGACCTCCCTTAGCCCAAGTAAAAACTGAGAGATAGTTGTTTTTAAAGCATATTCAAAGAGGCCATGGAGCTAGTTTAGGGATGAGGTGGATAGGATACAATCAAGGCCAGAAGAAGGCCAAAGTGGCTCAAGTGGAGAGAAAAGGCTGGCTAGCTTGAGACTAGGAAGGAACAAGGGGAAGAGGGGGTGTTTCGGTGAGTAATGGAGTCCTGGATCCTGCTGCATGCACAGCCCAGGTCAATGGGAAAGAGAGCTACATAGTCAGCAAAAGCTTTTCCCTAGAGTTGCACTGTCCAGAGCAGCATAAGAGGGCTGTTACTGACCCTGGGGTCTATTGAGAGAACCACCATGAAAGGTAGTCTTCTGGGCAGCATCTCTGAGACTGACCAGAAAGAGCACCCCACCTGGCTGTGAAGTTGAGGGAGAACCACACTGACAGATGGCCAGGCTCCTACCCTCTGTTCCAAATTTCAAAGAAGCCCCCAATATTTGAACCCACTCAATGACAGTCACAGTAACCGCCAAACCTGAGTAAGTCTGGGTTCTTAGTATTCTTAGCATCCTGCTAAGCAGAGATATTAGCCTTATTTCACTTAGTAAAGTTTTTTAAGAGACATCTCACAGAAAGTATTAAGGAACACAATTCATGCCTGTCAATTACAGCCTATTGAATAATAAAGGAACAAGGATTGGGATTTTTCTATGTACCCTCATCAATAAGTCTTCTAAAGTAGGTAAGAAGGGAGCTGAGGTTAAGTATAGTGAAGGACAGGCTGGGCCTGTGTCCTAGTGGGAGGACAAGAGACCTGCTGAATTTTAGGGTCCTCTGGCTCCACACCTGCCCAGCACGGACTCAGCCAACCTATTACAGGAACAATCTCCTGAAGTAATGTGATACCTTCATGTAGATACGCTTATCCTCTGCTACTCAAATTACTGGAAATGACAGGCCAAGTCATTGAATATAACATCATTTCATAGGCACTTGCACCCTCCTACTCAAATTATTTCTGATATCTGTGATGATTCTGATTCCTAAACTTTATTAAAAAATGGGAAAGCTGGTCAAACCATTATTTAGAATAAATTTTCTTAAAAATTAATCCAACAGCCAAAAACTAATTATATGACTAGTTATGAGAAAGTTTTCTTAGTATAGAAGGAAAGTGAGACTTCCGGCCAAGATGGAGGCATAAGTGGATATGCTGTGCTTCCTTGCACAACCAAAAGAAGGACAACACATTTAAAAGCAAGCAGAACTGCCAGAAAATCAAACTGTATGAAAGTCCAACAACCAAGGAGTTAAAGGAGAAACATTTATCCAGACTGGTAGGAAGGGTAGAGATGGACAGCTGGGATTGAGAGGCCCCAGGGCAAAGTGACAGACTGGGTGGACGAGACAGTGGCTAGAGGACGGGGTGGTCCCACATTCCCACACAGATAAATAGAGAGGAACAACTGGGAAGCAAGACAGGCTGCACAACCCAGGGTTCCAGTTGGAGGAACTAAAGCCTCAAAACCTCTGGCTGTAAAAATCCTACGGGGGTTGCAGAGGCAGGAGAAACTCCCAGCCTCAAAGGAGAGTTTGTTTGTATACATCCCTAGAACATACACAAACCCACCCACCCAGAATTCAGCACCAGAAGGGCCCAATTTGTTTGTGGGTTGCAGAGGAAGTGACTGAAACCCCAGAGAGAGCAGAGCAAGCCTCACTATTCCCTCTCAGACCACCCTCTGCCATATACAGCACCACAACACAGTGACCTGGGTTGCCCTGCCCTGGCAAATAACTAAGGTTCTGCCCTTTATAACATAACAGGTACATCAAGATAAAGAAATATAGCCCAAATGAAAACAGATCAAAACTCCAGAAAAAGAACTAAGTGACAAGGAGATAGCCAACTATCAGATGCAGAATTCAAAACACTGCTAATCAGGATGCTCACAGAAATGATTGAGTACAGACACAAAAAATCAATTGAGTACGGACACAGCAGTGAAAGCTATGCAAAGTGAAATAAAAAAAATACACAGAGAATTAGCAAGTGAAAGGAAGGAAACTGAGACTCAAGTCAACAATTTGGAGCATAAGGAAGACATAAACATTCGACTGGAACAGAATGAAAAAACAAGAATTCAGAATAATTGGGAGAGGCGTAGGAACCTCTGGGACAATTTTAAACATTCCAACATCTGAATCATAGGCGTGCCAGAAGGAGCGGAGGAAGAGCAAGTAACTGAAAACTTATTTGAACAAACAATGAGGGAGAACTTCCCCGATCTGACAAAGAACTAGGCATGCAGGTTCAGGAAGCTCAGAGAGTCTCAAAGAAACCGGACTCAAGGAGGAACACACCCATCATAATTAAATTACCCAAGATTAGAGATAAGGAGAGAATCTTAAAAGCATCAAGATTAAAGAAGACAGTTACTTACAAAGGAGTTTCCATAAACCTATTAGCCGATTTCTCAAACAAAACCTTACAAGCAAGAAGGGGCTGGAAAGAAGTATTCAAAGTCATGAAAGGCAAGGACCTTAATCCAAGATTACTCTATCCAACAAAGCTATCATTTACAATGGATGAGCAGATAAAGTTCTCCCCAGATAAGGTAAAGTTAAAAGAGTTTGCTTCATCACGAAGGTTTTATTATAGGAAATGTTAAAGGGACTTATCCAAGAAAAAGAAGAAGGTCATAACTATGAACAGTAACATGACAACAAACTCACAACTATCAATAATTGAACCTAAAAACTAAACTAAACAAACAACTAGAACAGGAACAGAATCAAAGAAACAGAGATCACATGTAGGGTTATTAGTGGGGAGGGGGAGAAGGGAGGATGGGGAAAAAGGTCCAGAGATTAAGAAGCATAAATGGTAGGTATAAATAGACAGGGGGAGGTTAAGAATAGTATAGGAAATGGAGAAGCCAAAGAACATGTAGGTATGATCCACGGACATGAACTAAGGATGGGGGGAATGCTGGAGAGGGGGTACAGGGCAGATGGGGATAAAGGGGAGAAAAATGGGACAACAGTAGTGGCATAATCAATAAAGTATACTTAAAAAAAGAAGGAAACTGAGTGAACATGTATTTCTGTGGGTGGTATCAAAAAGAGTGGTCAGAAAGAAGTGGTTACTGATGTCCTTCACTACTTTGCCTGGAGTCAACCCTATTGAGTCAAATGAATGGAGGCAAACAGAAGCTTCCTACTGATGGTAATTATTTAGACACATTTCTCCCATGACTTACAAATTGGTTCTGTAAGTGTTTTTAACTGAACTAATTTCAAATATAAGAGTTTGAATTCTAAAGAATCCACTAATATCAGTATCAGTCTGTAGTTGACTCTGGATATCACAAATTGGCCTGGTACCATTTGCCGAGTGCCCTTCGACCTAAACATATGGGTATGACGGTACACAGTGTGACGTATGAGGAACTGGTGCAGTATACTTATTTTTGACTCTAGAATATAATCAAGTAATTTATTTAAAATAAATTCAAGTTGATTCATAATCATCTCTGAAAGCTTTGACCAACATCCAATATTGCAATGCTACAATAATTAGAACAAAATTTTTCCACTGGAAATGAATTAATAACTGAAGTTTGAATATGCAGCATGCACTAATCCTGGTTTTTAAAATCCCTAATGGGCTTTGTAGCAATGCAATTTGGCAAAGTGGGTAAAATCCTAACATAAGAGAGAAAGGTAATTAGAGATGCAGAACAAATTCTTTTTAAATGCCCTGTATGCAATTCGGACACTAGTTCTTTCTTCAGAAATGGGAAATTAGCGAAGGGAGAAAACACAACAAATCAGGAAAAAAGAAAGGGAAAATCGAACTGTATCAATCACAAAGGGATTTGGGGTTTGGGAGCTGTTAAAATCCTTCCAGCTATTTTGACTTTCCAAAATCTCCCAAGAAACTGGCCCAGTTACAATTAATGAGTCGCTCCCTTGAAATAGTCTAACTTCAGTTAAGTTGCCAAAATGGGGGGAGACACTGATGGTCTCAGTAATTAAAAGGAAACCAATGGATGAATGTTTTAGGGGAAATGTCCCCTTTTTCATGTGAGTGCACAATATTTCCATAACTAACAGCGATCATTTCATTTCAAGTAAGAACATATTTCTACCTGGTATGTGAAGAAAAAAAATTGGTTTATTACATATAATATATATTATGTGGCTCATTTGTGTATATTATGATATCATATACTTGTTTCTTATACAATGTTATAATACTTAACATAAATATGACATTTATATTTATATAATACAGCAAATACTTACAATATTATAATATATTATATATATACCTCTCATGGTGGTGAGCTTCAGCTGTCGAGATACAGATATGACATATCAAAGGGACACATTTGTTATAAATAGGGACACAGTATGACATCTAACTGGGTACTCTCTCTGTGTGCATGTCTATTGTATACATACACACGAAGAACAAATATTTATGTTATTTATATAGTTATAATATATGAATATATACAAATATTCTAATATTTAAGTATACAATTAAGCATAATGTGAGCGCCCAGTCAGACTTCAAAGTGAATTTCATCACGACAGCACGCATACCACTCCAAGCTACACCTGTATTGCGTTAGCTGAAACTCAGCAACACAAGAGCTAGAAATGGGAGAATGGAATGGATGAAATTATATTTAGAATAAAGTCATTTAGAAGAGGAATGCCTTCAAGGTCACACTGCCCACCACTGAAGTCATTTAAGAAGCAACCTAAGTACCCGAGAGCCACCCAAATGGAGAGGTACAGTTGGGTTTTCCAGCTCAGTGTTTTTTCCACGGCAGAAGCCATCCTGTTACCCCACAAGCATCTCCAGAGGCCTCTGGACACGGAAGCTTACAGCCACAGATGATCCCCAGACTACCAAGGATGTGTGAATTCGTAGAGACATTTCCTTAAGGTACTTATTTTTATAATAGTTGGTAGATTGACTGGTACGACAACAAAGATGAGATTTCAAATTCCATCACTCTATTTTCTCTCAGCCTATGAATGACAATTCTGAATAGCTCAGTTTCCCTTAGGGAACTGGGCATTGCTTTGGGAGTTTGATTTTAGAGCTTTTCCCTAAGAGTAGCCAGAAGTAGCTGGTCTTTGGTTATTTCTTCCAATTACTTTGACACACCTTCTAGTCACTTTCTTCAAGTCCCGTATGTTGGTTATATGACAGACAGAATAAAACGCAGCCCTATTTCTGATGATAATGCCTTTTAACAGTTGTCAAGACAGATTTAACAGAAGGCTACAGTAATTCATAACTCCCAAACAGCTTCTTCATCTTTATATAAAACTTTGGAGCCCCATGAATAGCTATCATTTTGAGTTGTTTTTTTCTTCTTAAAAATCACAGCCTCACTAAATTGTGACTTATATTTCTAACATTTGTTTCTAATATTATTTTAAGTGTAAAGTGTCATATAAAACTTACTAACTGTATAATCACAAGACTTTCATCTCTGTGGCCTACAAACACCCAACTGTGGGTACACTGATGTGAAACTGCTGAACAGTGTGGGTGGCCTCATTTTGGGGTTACCGATGAGAGAACAGATCTGTGGGTTCCCCAGCCCTTTGTAGGTAAGGCCAACCTTTCTCCAGGTGAAACACCTTTCACTGGCCTTCCCAGACAAGGGTTTCTCAATAAGAAACTTAACTTGAGGTAGAACATTGATTTCCTTTGTTAGCCTATGCTCTAGATCAAAAGAACAAATAGGTCCCTGAATAAATGTAACTGACCAATTTACTTGATTATTTCCCTTTATTTCATATAAATATTCATCCATCATCTCCTATCAAGACAATTGAAATATTATTACAGAGTCACAGAACCCTAGATATCAAACTTATGTGAAGTTTCATGTGAAACAAATTATCACTTCTAAATCAAACTATGGCCAAACATTCAGGATAATGGTTGCCTTCCCTTTGCTACAGAATGTCCTAGAACGCATGCTATACTTCTCCTAGGGAGACCCAGGGTTTATCCTGTGGAGGACGGGCTGGGGAAATCCACAGGTGTTTTCCTCACCTATGAACTTGACAATGAAGCTATCAACACTGTCTAGTAGTTTCACATACGTGGAGGTGGGACACAGAGGTCAAAGACTTACGATTATACAATTAGTGATAATGCATGACAGTATAATCTCTAAAAAACACCAGAAACACAAGTACCACCCACTTAGCAAGTGGACCATTTAGGTGTTGATAACTATCTCAAGGCCAACCAGATGACTCTACGTTAAAATCAGTGGTTAGAAAAGTACGAGGAAGAAACGTGCACTCCGGGTAAAGGGAGGAAAACTGATTACAACAACTTTACTGTACAGTACATAACCCAGAGAGAGAAATGTTTTACTCACAGAAAATACCCATTATATTTTTAAATATTTTTTCTCAGATTTTGCCTGCTGCTAAATCAAAAATAGGTGTGGTTTATTTACCAGTGATAAGTGATACAGGTGAGTGAATTGTCAGGAGGTAATACATCTCCAACTCACACGAACCGGGGTTTCGATGGATAGCGCTGGTGGTGGCTAAGGAAGGTGATATTTTTGCATTCTCATGCAAAACAAAATTACCACAAGTGATCAATGTTTCAACATGTTTAATTAAACAAAAATGTTTAATTATATTTTATTCCAGAGAGAGGAGAATGGAGGGAGAAAGAGAGAGAGGGAAACACTGATTGGTTGCCTCTTGCACATGCCCCAGCTGGGAACCAAACCTGCAACCCAGGCACGTGCCCTGACCAAGAACGGCACCTACAGCTCTTCGGTTTGCAGGATGAGGCCAACCAGCTAAGGAGCCACACCAGCCAGGGCTAAATGTGGTGAATGTTTTGTTTTTAATTAGTTAAAAGAAGGTTTTGTAACCTGTATGTTACAAAATATTTCAAATGTGTAATAAAAGCCACTCACACCCACTACGAGTCTGTACTGTTTTGTACGTGTAATTTTTTAAAAGATTTTTTATTTATTTATCTTTAGAGGGGAAGGGAAGGAGAGGGGGAAAGAAATATCAATGTATGGTTGCCTCTCATGTGTTCCCTGCTGGGAACTGGTCTGCAACCCAGGGATGTGCCCTGACTGGGACTCGAACCGTAATCCTCTGGTTCCCAGGCCCGCACTCAATCCACTGAGCTACACCAGCCAGGGCTTATACGTGTAATTTTTAAACAGCACAATCATTTCAGGGAAGTAGTTACACACATGTAGTTTGATGTAGTTGCACGTGCTCTTTATCTTTTTCCGTTTATTTATAGAACTGGCCAAGGCCAAGATTTTCTGATGGTAGTCTACTAAATTGTTTATCAACTTAAAAGACATTCATCCCTAATAAGACTTCTTTTCTATACCTATAGAAATTATTCTGTGCAAAGGGTTCCAGGGGTTTTCTTTTTGAAGACGATGGGCATCTGAATGACTCTTGACACACGTCGTTCCCAGCACTGGCCCTGCTAGATGTATTTGGGCAGCTCTCAAGAAACACCGATGCCCGGGCCCCATTCTAGTACAGCCAGATAAGAACCACGGAAGTGGGGGTCCGAGAACCAGCGCTTCTAAACACCCCAAGTGACGCCAACACACGTTTGGGAACCTCTGCCACAGGTTAGTTTGCGACTCGACACGGCACATCTTAGTCACGGGATTCTTTCTCGCTTCGTCTCGTGTCCAGACGTCATTCCAGAGAAAAGACACTGCTAAAAGCTGACGGTGAGTCAATGACTCTACTGTGAAGAGTTACCATCAACCCTTTTTCTATATATCGGGGACAAAGAGAGTCAGAGAGACAGAGAGACAGATCCCAATAGGTAATGCCATATTTTAAAAAAATTTACATGAGTACATTTTCTGAAATTAAGAGGTATTCTCCCTTGTACATGACAAGGGTATTTACTTTAATGTTTTAATGTATTAAATTAAAGCTATCTTCATATACATTTTTACAAAAATATTTTGAACTCAAATATTTCAAATTTAATTTTGTTGGTAAATCACTTTTTTTGAATGAAAGAAGCTCAGAGATTGATATTATCTAGTCTGTCTTATCCAATCTCTTCTTAACCGCAGACTCTTCTATTCCCCTGTGAAAAACAATTTCCTATTCTTTACCACTGACAATCTCAGGAGTGAAATCTTCCCCAAATAACCTCCCAAGAGCATTAAACCATCAAATGAATGATGTTCGTGTAGACCACATGTAAACTGCTAGTATTAGTTTCAGCCAACCTGGGAGATCATGAAACATTGCAAGTGCTTGTCAAGACTGAAAAGTGTTTAGATGAACATACTGCTGCTTTCACATAGTAACAGGTCTGGCAATAAAATAGGGACTCCTTTATAAGATGGTCTACACTGAATTTTAAATATGAAATATCCATGATCAATATTTTTATAAAGTTTTGTTACTATTATTGCAAGTGGCTGACTCTATGTCACTGATGCATGTTCCTGCCCCAGGACTGGACGCCAAGGAGAAGACACGTTGCATTATCCGACCTGTGAGAGCAGCAACGTGAAGTTCAAGACTGAAGTGATGTACTTTAAAGGGCATTTTTTACCTCAGCAATTACAGTACTGAGCCGACTTTTGTAAAATCCCTGGGGTATCATCAACTTCAGTAACATAGAGGTGTCTATGCAAAATCATATACACATGGAACAAAACTACAGAAATCCTACCCTCTCTCCCTGACCACTGCTCCTCTGTGCTGAAGAGGCCTCACATGTGGCAAACATTTCTGCTACTCCGTTTACGGAAGCGAGGGCGTGGTTGTTAAGGATGGTCATGAGGCTGTATAGTACAAGTTTGGTTCATCGCTTCCTATCCAAGGAGGCGAAGCCACTTTACTATATTGACGTCACCTCCAACTAAATGTGACCACCAAGCAGGTGTAAAGAAAAGAAAATTATTCGGTGAAGTTGTTCCAAAAGGCTGGTAGGCAAGGGAAGCCAGACCATGCTGTCCTGTGGTCTCAGATGCTACGGCAACGACGACAGGAATATTCAGAGTGGCCACTGTTTCACAGGGTATTTTAAATGGAAGCCAGTTGGCCCTGGCCAGCTAGTTCAGTTGGTTAGTGTCATCCTGACAGATACACAATACACAAGGGTCTCATGTTCCATCCCAGCCCAGGGCACATACAAGAGTCAATCAATGAATGCACAAATGGCTGGAATAACAAAGCAATTCTCTCTGTTTGTCTGTCTGTCTCTTTCTGCCCCCTCCCTCCCTCCATCCCCCTCCCTTTCAGTACTTAAAACAATAGTTGAACTCATGTTATTGAAAAAAGAGGTCATGACAAGTGGATACTCAAGTTGTGGTATCAAAGTCATTCCTAACACAGAGAATGTAAAAGCAAGAAGGATGCCTAGATTGAGGGTGCTGTAACACCATTCCCCAAACAAAATGCAGGAAGCCGGGTAGAAATGGAGAGGATGATACCCACGAAGAAGCATCAAGGGCACAGCAAGATTTATTCCCTATAATAAGGAAGACACAGGCCACAGGGACAGAGAAGTGAGGCTGTCTTAGACTTCCGCTGTAAGGCATGTTCACCGGGGAACTTTCTACAAAACCCCCTTGCATGGCCCAGAAGAGTGTCTTCAGGGCAGGCAGAATAACATTAGAGTTTCAAAAGGAAGAGAGCTTTGGCAAAAAAATACGAGAGGGAGAGAGCTATAGTTACACAGTTAGTGAAAGAATCGTTTGCACACAGTGACAAGGAGGTGGACCTTTGATAAATGCTGCCACTCCTGTGTCCCACGCAGTGACAGGGCTGGCCACGAAGACGTCTCATCATCATTGTCATCATCCTTGAATCAGGGCAGTGAGAACACGGAGGAAAATGAGGAAATGCAGCATAACCAGGGAACAGGCGAATTTTCATCAGGACAGGGACTTCGAAAGAAATTTAAAAAAAAAAGTTTGCCCACAGGGAGAAGATACACAGAAAAGTGATCACAGGACGGAGATCTGAGGCCCAGCACAGGCCTGGGGAGCGGTGAGGGGCTGCGTGAGCTCGGGCGAGGGGAGCGGAGAGAGAAGGCTTCGTGCCTGACTGACAGGTTAGAAAGAATCAAGCTGAGAGATATAATGAGTTGGCAGACAGGCACGCATGTGCTTTAAATAAATATCATTTGGGAACTTTATTTGTTAGGCAAGGAGGAGGCAGAGAGGGGATGTGAGGAGGAGGAGACAATATTTGTGGGGAAGCCCTGGAAGGATTCATCTGGTGATTCTGGTCAGAAT
>PVKM010046813.1:0-11609 GCA_004027735.1 Carollia perspicillata
GAAAGCATGTCAGCTTTGGTTTCGTGTACCCTGGGATCCAAATCCTGGCTCTTCCACTAACTGCTGGGAACTGGGTGTATTTCCAACTCTCACAAATCTCATCTGCCCCCATCTGCAATGAGGTGACTAGCTTGTGCATTTGTTAATAGTATTAACTATGTCAGAACGTAGTTAGAACATAGTTAACATCCCATTGTGTTCCTGTTATGTCTGGCCTCCTCAATGGGTTGTGCACTGCTCACGAAAGGAATTCATCTCAACGGCCTTGGTATTTCAAATTCCCAGTACAGGGTCTGACTCATGGTGGATTCTTAGCAAATGTTGAAATAATAAGAATCACGAAAACTGCCAGGGGTGTCCAACATGCAGCCTGCAGGCCGCACGCAGCCCAGGATGGCTGTGAATTTTGCCCAATACAAACTCATACATTTACTTACAACATTATGATTTTTTTTGTGATTATGTGTCACAATGTATGTAATGTGTGATCCAAGACAACTCTTCTTCCCGTGTGGCCCAGAGATGCCAAAAGATTGGACACCCTGCTACACTTAGATTGCAATGATGGCTTGGTATTAAGGGAGTGCTTCCTGTGCCGGAACAGTCCATGGATCATCTTATTTAATCCTCCTAACAGTCCTGATTGTAGGTATGAACTTCTCATGCCAGTGGGGAGGATACCGAGTCTCAGAAACCTCCCGGGTTTCCAGGGCTACTAAACAGCGGAGCCCCGCTCCAGCCTAGCCAGACTCCAGGCGCAGCTCTGAACCAGCAAAGTGGAGAACTGCACTTGCTTCTATATTTGCTGAGGAAAATCCCATGGACCAGTAGGAGTTTCAGAAGCCGTCTGAGTACCAAAGAGGGCAAGAATTCATGAGAGGGATGAGGGCATTCCAGCACCAGTGACAGCTTCAGAGCAGGCTCTTCAGTGAGATGGAGGGCATGGGGGTTGAAGGAGGAGCACCTGAGGTGCATGCTGGGTTATGGGGTCATGGCTGTGGGCAGGTGAACACTGAGGAGGAAGCAGAGACTCGTTCGGAGTTCCTGGCAGTTGCAGAGTGGTGCTGGGGCCCAGAAGCCTGGAGGTGGATGGCATGGGGTAGAGTCAGAAAGTGCTGCTGGGAGGGAGCTCAGTGCTGCAATTCCGGGAGGGAGTTGAAGGAAAAGCCATTGGATTTGGCAAGATCGCGGGCAGCCTTAAAATCGTTCTTCAGCAAGAGAAGAAAATGTAGCAATAGAGACTCCACTTAATTAGATGGTCGTGCGGATTCAAGGTCAACAGGTATCCCCAATCTGGGGTGCGGTGAGGAAGACTTTATTCAGTGCTAATAGCTCATTATGATACAGCACAGCTGTGGAAAAGCTCAACCGTGTTACAGCTCAACTGCGGAACAGCAGGGCTAAGGTTCTGCTCCCGCTTGCCGATGTCATCCGGGTTTCAGCTCCAGCTGGGAAAAGCAAGCTTCAGCGAAAGGAAAGTGTGCTCTCCTGACCAGCGGATCCCCTGAGAACTGACTTGTGTAGAAAGAAGTCCCAGCCCCTGGTCCCTGACTGGTCCATCCTCATGCAAGCGGCACTCCAAATCCTCATCATTTGGTAGATGCAAAAACAAACAAACAAACAAACAAAACACTGTCCTGATTGGTTGGAATAGAGCTGCTCTGATTTGTCAGTGAAGATGCTGAGGCTGTATAGGTAGCTGCGCAGCTCCAGTTGCACGTGGAAAGTCTCACTTTTACTGGTTGAAATGTGATCCCAGGATCTCCTCTATAAAGAAAGGCCGGCTCAGAGAGCAGGATCACAGTGCAGGGAGGCACGTCATTGCAGGCTGTTCCCTGAGGCTGGCTTACGTGAGGAGCCCCTCTTTAGCAATGGCCGCTAGGCAGCTTATACATTTCAGCCCAGTTCGCCACCAGCCGTCCTTCTCAACAGGTACCTCGGTTCTTGGGGTCAAAACCTGACTAATGAATTTAAAGCATGTCATGAGTAGGTCAAAGACTTTATGTTCAGAGAGTATATTTCATTTGCTTGTTCTTCATGTTTTCTACTGGTTCGGGACTCACATTCCCTAAATATTATTTGAAATTTACTGTTCATTAGGAGAATTATTAAAGTGGGTCCCAGGTCCTCAGTTACAGCCGTTGCAGTTAGAGTTAGAGTTAGAGATGGCTGTTGTTCTCTCCAAGTTGACACAACATCAAATACATCCAGCCCCTCTGTCCCCTGCCTTCAAAAGGCAGCCCTGATACTTACTTTAACCCTGCGTCCAATTATAGCTTTTCTCCTGACCCCTGCAAGTAAAATTCATAATCTCGCCTTACTCTTTGCATTGTCATGCTGCTCGGATTCATTTCTTCTTGGTTTCCACCTTCTCCTAACTCAGACTTTCCCTTTCCTTGCAATGTCCTCCAACGACCCCCGTCTCCCCTGGGAACCCAGCACCAGATTAACGACCAACCAGGACTGAGGATGCCACCTACACCACTTACCTCCTCCGATGGTCAAGAACTCCCCATAGTTCCCCCGAGGGTCAGAGCAAATGTAAACCCCTAGGGTTGATGCTAAAGGCTTTACTGGGAATAGTCCTTTCCCGAATTCTCCACTGGGGATGGTCCTCGACTCCACCCACAGCTCAGCCCACAGCTTTCCAGAACGCCCGTCTCCAGACTTTTGCTTAGGCCTGGCCAGGCTCCCACATCCCACACGAAGCTCTCCTCGGCCAGTTATTCCAGCCCAGTTGTCCTTTAGCACGTGGGGAGCCCACCCCACCTAACACCGCATTGTGTTACACACTCGTGACTCTGTCCCAGAGGGTGGGACCCCATTTCGGGCGGAACTTCCACTTCGGGAGCCCAGGATCTCTCTTCTACGACGCTGAGAGAACGGAGGGAGAGTGAAGGACCGTGCTCCCGGCCCGGGCCCTCCGTGAGGGTCCCCGCACCTACGCCCCTTTGCGTCAGATTCGGACCCTGTGGGTCTGACTTCCCAACGCCGCCAGGCCGCCTGGGGTGGGCACATAGCCCACCCTTCAGGGACACAACTGCGCCCAGGGCGCTTCCCCGCCGCCTCCTCCCCACCACTCGGCCCGGACTCGGGACACCGTGCTGAGCTCGGCGGTCTGTCCGCACCTCCTGTCCCCGCAGGGGTCATCCGGTGGGAGCCGGGCTGGTTTCGGGACTCGAGGCCACTGGCGCCCGCCACCTTGAGGACCAGCGCTGGGGGCGCGGTGGCGCCCTCCCTCCCGCGCGGATATTGGGCGCGCCCTGCGCACGGGCGGGCCTTCCCCTCGGCCCCTCTTCTCCTCCCCCATCGCCGGGGAGGGGCTGCCAGGGGGCGTCCGGTTACATCTCCGCCTTCTAGCCTCCCGCGCCGAGTCTCTCGGGTTAGCGGGACCGCAGTCGGGGACCATGTGGGCCGCGATCTGCTGGGGCCGGGCTTCGTGGATGTGGGCGCCGCTGCTGCTCCTGCAGCTGCTGCTGGCGGGGCCCGGGGGCTGCCTGCGCCGCCAGGAGCTCTTCCCCTTCGGGCCGGTACACGGGGACCTGGAGCTGGAACCCGGAGACGACCGCGTCTCCCCGGCCCTGGAACTGAGCAGGGCGCTGCGGTTCTTCGACAAATCCGACATCCGTTCGGTCTATGTGAGTGCGCTCTGCGCGGAGAGGGGGCAGCCAGCAGGGGAACGGGGCCCGAGCGGGGAAGGGAGGAAGGAGGCCGTGGGCCGGGGCCCCAGCGGAGCCGGACGGACGTGGGCGTCGGGGGCGGGGACCGACCGGCTCGCTCAGCAAGCCCCGTGCGCTCCTGAGCCTTAGTCCCCGACGTCCCCATCGCCCGGCCTCTGTCGCCGCGGAGCTAGCGGGGCTGGCGAGCTCTCCCATCTGCGCGGTCCCGTGTGCACCCTACTTCCCCCGGGACCCCAGACCTATGGCCCCCGGCCCCAGTGTTCTCCCCCGCGGCTGTGCGGGACATCGCGGCCGGGAAGTCGGTCTCGCCATTGTCCCGAGGCTTTGGGGACAGGACTCCGGTCCAGTGGGGCTAGGCGCGCGCGCCGAAGCTCCGGGGAGGCAATGGCCCGAGCTGGGGCTCGGCGGCAGAAAGAGAGCGCCCAACGAGGCTCTCCGCGCCGGGAAAGGAGCGGACAGGCCCCCACGCTGGTGTGTGCCAACTCCGGCCGTGCCCCGCAACGATTCTGCTCTCTAGTTGAGCTGGTTCCGTCCGAGTTCGGGGGCTGGGGAAGCAGACCTCCCCGGTGATCCAGTTTCCTGTAGCCGAGCATGGTCACCTTCGAGGCCCCGGCTGAGGAGCGGGGCCAGGTGACCTCTGGCTCTCTGGAGCCCGCTCAGAACTGGCCAGGGGGCACCGTCTCGCGGGTCAAGGCCTTCGGTGGCGCCCCCTGTGGATTTCATGTAAAGTTGTGCGCATCCAGAAGGGGCACCACGCAGCCGCAGCTGGAGTCGGTCCTGCCGGGCCCGGGAAGGGCTCCGCGCCGGGCAGACTGCGCCTTCCGCCACACCCACGTGGACCCGGTCGCTTTGCCTAAACAGAACAGACCTGAAAACCTCCCCGCTCAGGGACGGTCGCCAGCGGGTTGACTGCACTCACCTCCTCGTGCAGTCTGGTGAAGCCTGTGAGACCCTTCTTAGAATAATGTTTATACATGCCAAAAAAAAAAATTCCACAGGAGAGCCAAGGAAATTAATCATATTGAAATACCGATCAAAATATTAAAACGGAATTTTTGTGCAGTTGTATATGCGGTTCTTTTTAACCGCAACAAATAGCGGGATGCAGCAGCGGATGCAGCGGTGGGTCGGGTAATCACTGAGCTTTCAGGGTCCCAAGGTCTGTAAACAGCCTTGGAGACCCCTGCAGTGAGGGGAGAGTGGCTGTCACCACCAGTGGCGAGGTCACTGAGTGCCGCTACTGCTGTGCATTGCTGCCTGTGTGCACAATGGAAGGACATGCTAGATACCAGTGAGGGGTCGCTGAAAAGGGAGATGGAATTCCTTCTTTCTGCCTAAGTCAATGGACCCACTGACTTGTAGTCATGAACCCCCGTGGGGGCACTGGGCCCCAAGTTAAGAACCCTGGTGCTAAATATGGGACCTTCTGTCCCTCCTTTACTTATGGTGTCAGACTAGCCCCAGTGCATTCTGAAGACCTGGGAAACTTATTGCCAAAAATGGATTCCTGTCCAACATTACCTTTTGGGTCTGCGTGGGTTTATTTGGCATTTCGGTGAGAAAAAATCCCAGCGCTCGCTATGGATCTTATGCCTGTGTTACAGGTTGGGTTCCCAGGGAGCCAGCTCTGGGGTGCAGCTTAGCAGGCGGGTTATTTCACTGGGGGAGCGCCTCAGAGCCACCCCTGTGGAGGGGGGAGACTGAAGAAGGGTGGAGCAGAGGGGAACCTCAGCTGCAGCACAGTCCCCTACAGAGGTCGCAGCCGGCACCCTGGCTGCTCTGGAGCTGCGATGGCCTTTAGGAGCTGTCTCAAGTCTGCCTACGAGCGCCAGGCCTCTGGGCTCTTGCAGTGACCAGCCACAGGATAAGGGCTGCCCTGGAAGGAGGTATGGCCCTGGGGAGGCAGGCTGCATTCTTGGGAGGTGACCCAGGCCGGCACCCACCACTCTCTGTAGCTGTGTAGGAGCTCTTTGAGCAGGTAGAAACCCTGGTGTGGCCCTGACGGGGACACTGAGTGGATAGGGAGTGTGAGCATGAACCAGATGGTCTCTACCTTCCCGGACACTAGACCGGGGAAAGGGAGGAACACCCATGGAGAAGGAAAACAATTATTGGATGAGTACATCTACCCCTGTCAGGGACTTGCTGGTTTTATATTGTTTAAGCTTCAGAACAACTCCCCTCTTCTTTCAGATGAAGAAATAATAATAATAATTAGTAATTACCCAAGGGCATACCACCAGTCAAGTGCCCAGACTAGGATTACAGCCCAAGTCTGTGTGTGTCTGAGTCATAAAACTCTCAAGCATCAAGCCCAACACATGTAGAGATGGACTCGGGGATTGTTGTGGGCCAGTCAGGGAAGCCTTTACAGAGAAGGTTTCATTTAAGACTTGAAAGACAGGCTCAATTTCAGTGGGAGGAGAGGGGATGGAGAGGCTGTTCCAGGAGGGGAGACTGCAGGGGTGAGTCCGGGAGGATGGACCCAGCTCGGCTTGTGCAGGAAGAGTGGGGACCAGGATCCAGCTGGAGCTGAGCGTTCCTGTGGGAATAGGAAGTGTCTGTCTGCATAGGCGGGTGGGGTCAGGAGATAGAAGGTATCAGTTAGCTTTTGCTGCATAAGAGACAACCAGGAGAAGCCTTGTTGCTCCCGTGTCTGAAGCAGCAGGGGGAGCTGACCTAGGGTGGCTCTGGCAGGGCCAGTTGGGATGATGTGGTTTGGTTTTCCTTCATGGCTGGTTTGTCCAATACAATATCCATTAGCTATATGTAGCTATTTACAGTTGGATAAGTTAAATAAATGATAAACGTTCAGCCCTTCAGTCACATTAGCCACATTTGAGATGCTCGACACCCTCCTGTGGCTGGTGGTTCCCACCTGGGACCGTGCTGCCGTGGAATGTTTCCGTCGTCGCTCCACATTCTGCAGAAGAGCGCGGCTGCGAAGGGCCAGCCTAAGCCTGTCTGTCGTCGTGGGGGCTGTCAGCCGCTCAGAGAGTCAACAGAAGTGCGTAGGTGCTTTGCCGAGCCTCTGCCTGGGTCAGGTCCCCTAATGCCTCAGGGATTAAAGCCCGTCATGTGGCCGAGCTGTGCAGTCAGTGGCTGCCCAGGGAGGGGTAAAGCCATGGGGCCAAGGGATGGAGTACCCTCCACGAAGGGCCATGAAGGTTGGTGGTTGGCGGGGGCAGCTGTCAGTAGCTGGTTACAAGGCAAGCCTACCTTTAGTGAGGCAACTCTGGCAGTGGTTTGCAAGACAGCCTGGACAGACAGACAGGGAGGAAAATCAGTTCCACTAGTTGCTGGTTTTATCCAGACATGTGGGCTAAGGTCTCATAGAAGCGGGGGGCAGGGGGAGAAGGGTGCAAGGAAAGACAAGGGCAAACCTGAGAGGTCATCTAAGATGCACACCAACGGGATTTCTGACCAGTCTCGCCTGATGCCATGTGAGGAGAAGGCAGAGGTGGGGGTTGGGGGGAGGAGGTGGCACTGGGGCCAACAAGGGACCAGAGATGCCCTGCAGCCAGCAGACCTCCCAGCGAGCAGTGTGGTTGGGAGCAGAGGGGAAGCCTCGAGATGCCGGTTGCACGGGGGACTCGGGAGTGAGAAACAAGCTGAGAGCGGGTCCAGGCCCATGAGTAGCGACCTAACGTGGCAGTTCCCAAAGTGTGGTCTGGGGGCCTCTGGGTGTCCTGGAGACTTGACCGAGAGATTCGCAATGCCCTGGCTGGTGTGGCTCAGTGGACCGAGTGTCGGCCTGTGAATCGGGGGGTTGCCACCTTGATTCCCTGTCAGGGCACATGCCTGGGTTGTGGGCCAGGTCCCGGGTGGGGGGCTCGAGAGAGGCAGCCACCTGTTGACATTTCTCTTCCTCTTTTTCTCCCTTCCCTTCCCTCTCCCTAAAACTAAATAAACAAAATCTTTAAAAAAAGAAATTTACAGGGTCAAAACTCTTTTCCTTATAATACTAAGATGTTATCTGCTTTTCATACTCCCCTGCTCTCATTTGCACACAGTGCAGTCCCCCAGAGGCTATGTGACCTGTGGTTCCCTCCCAACAGCTCACACGCAGACCCTATGAGTCCAGCTGTCTCCCTCATGCCATGCGGCAGGTAGGCTGGCAGAAATGCAAACTAGGGACACTTTTCTCTCTAAGTTCTTTTGAGTTTGATTTTCCTAAAAAATGTTATTTATGTTAACATATAATGCGTTCGTTACTTAAGTATTACAAATATTTAAATTTTTCTCAGTTTTTTTTTAAATTTTCTCAGTTTTAACTCATGTCATGATAAATACAGAACAATATAAACCAAAGCTTTGGGGGGGGTCTTTAATAATTCTTTTTTTAAAAGACTTTATTTATCTTTAGAGGAGAAGGGAAGGAGAGAGAGAGAGAAACATCAATGTGTGGTTGCCTCTCATGCGTCCGCTGCTGGGAACTGGCCTGCAACCCAGGCATGTGCCCTGACTGGGAATTGAACCACGCTTCTTTGGTTCAGAGGCCCGCACTCAAGCCACTGAGCTACACCAGCCAGGGCAATCTTTAATAATTCTTGAGAGGGTAGAGCAGTCCTGAGACCAAAGTGTGGGAGAGCTGCTGGTCGCATGGGTTTAGTCTGAGAGCCAGCAAAGGTGGGAGGAGGGAACCTTCCATGGGGGGCACTCGAAGAGGCACGCTGTGGGCCACAGCAGGCTTCCCACAGCACGTTCGTCTTTCCCCAGGGATGAACCTCTCAGTTTCAGAATGTGAGTCAGGACGGCCCCAGCAGTGAGGACAGCATTCTTGGATCCCCATCCTGGGCGGGAGTGGGGAGTGGACTGGTCTATAAATCAAGCCAGCCAGTGCACTGAGCCGCTGGGCTCCTGTGAGCCTCCTGCCACGGCCGATGAGCTGACCTCCTGGGGGAGAGTTCTTCAGAAACACTGTGAGGTTGTACAGAAAGATGAAACATTTTCTTCCTTTGACTAGAATTTTATCATCTCAGTTTTTTAGCGCTGGTTCTCTCTTACTGATCGGTAGCCCTGATTGGCTGTATAGACCAATAGAAGACTTTCTAGAACATGATTTTATTGCATATTAAATTATTTATGTCTTTATCATAGAAATGGAAAGATGAATTAGTTATTTGATAGGTCTGGTTTGTATTGGAAATAAAATCCATCATGCTATGGAAAAATAATAAAAGTTTATTCTTGGTAGCAAAAATAAGTTTATAGCTCTGTCCTGACTCATCTCCCTGCCTCACAAACAGATCTTCATTGTACCGCTTATGTACAGGAATCTCTCTTTCTTTGGGTAAATTTAACTCAGCCTTCAAGACCGTCTGACTTTCTTCCCATGTTTGCCCCACCTTCTCTGCCAATGCAGGCCACTCACTTCCCAGCTGGATTCATTCGGCCAGTGTTTACCAAGGGCCTCTTGGGTGTGCAGGGCACTGGGCTCCAGGCTGCGGCTGTGAACTCTGAAACACGGCCACTGACCGTGACCTCAGGGTCCCTGCCCTCAGGGGTGGGTCCGAGGGGAGAGGGAGCCACAGGGACAGGTGATTCCAATGTCCTGTGAGAGAGGATCAGTCCTCCGAACTTGGGGGAGCCCAAGCCACCAGCCTCCCCTCGGTGCATGGTGCTCATTGAGGGTGCTTCCTTTGCTGGTCTCGTGTAGAAAGCCCCTGGAACCACATGGTGTGGTTTGTGTTTCTTTTGTCCAATTACTCCTTTCTTTGGAGATCTCGCCAGCCTCTGGCTTCACCCGCCTGCTCCATGACAAGGTCTCTGGCCGGGGCCACTCTCAGATTTTCAAAACTGTGCCAGATGTCTCCACCCAAATGTCCGTCTGCCACTTCAGGTTCCACGTGGCAACTGAGAATTATTCGCCTCCCACCAGCCTCGGCTCCTTTCACTGCCACTCACCTTTCCTTGGTAACGGCGCCTCGTGAGGGTTCTCACCCATCCTCCCTTCATTCAGTTACTCTACGGCTACTTAACATGCGCCCACGATGGGCCGGGCATTCCCATAGGCACTTAGAAAGGACCCTGTCCTCAAGGAGTTCGCATTCTAGTAGGGAGGAGCAGGAGAATTAAGCAGCAGACATGGTGCCTTAGGAGGTGCTGTGCTACTGGACACCAGAGCCTGGGACGGAGTAGGTGGTTGGATACATGAGCCTGGAGTCTGGAAGAGAAGCCTGGACTTTGGATGTTGGTTTGGGACCACTGGCACGGAGGCGGCGTTTAAAACGAGAGCTAACTAGATGCACTCCACCACGGGAGTGGGTGCAGACAGAGAAGAGGCCATGGGAGCCTCCAACAGGTCAGGGGTGCGAGGAGATGGACAGGAGATAAGAGAAGAACCAAGCGAAGAGCCTTGGAAACCAAGTGAAGACAGTGCACCCAGGAGGAGAGAGGGGACCACACGCTGATGACAGGCCACAAAGATGAGGCTGGGTAACAGAGTGGTCACCTCGGAAAACCGCTGGTTCTTCGTTTCGCCTCCACAGCAGGTCCCTGCCCCTTACCTCCCCTGTCATGCAGGCAGTGATGCCGTCCAGCTGCATTCAGTTCCTTAGGTGCCCCCACCCCCACCTCATTCTCACCGCAGAGGAAGGCGACTCCTGGCAGGGATCAGGGCCTCACGCTTCCTTTCCAGCTTTGTTTCCAGTTTGGCCGTAAGGCTTCCTGGAAAGGTGAACTCGGTCTCCCTTTGGCCCTTTGCCCATTCTTCTACTCCGCCACTTGACCCGTCTCTTCTCTCAGGCCCTCCCCGACCCTCCAAGGACCAGCTCAGTCCTTTCCTAACTGACAGGGGCCAGCTGATGACATGGACCTCTCCATGCTTAGAACCGCCTGTAACTCTGGTTGTTTCTCCCTGACGACTGTTAAGATAATGCCGCTGTGAATGTTTGTGCACAAGTTTGTAAGTGGATATCTGCTTCCAGTTCTCGCGGGTGTATGCACATGCCCCGGGGTGGAATTGCTGGGTCTTAAGGTAACTCTGTATTTAACTTTTGAGGAGCTATCCAGCTGTTCTCCAAAGCGGTTGCCCCATTTCACATTCCCACTAGCAGTGCATGAGGTTTCCAATTTCTCTGCATTCTCACCCATCCTTGTTGCTATCGGACGGCTTGATTCCAGCCACCCTAGTGGTGTGAAGTGCCATCTCATGGTGGTTTCAATTTGCATTTCCCTGATGGCTTACGATGTTGAACATCTTTTCACGTGTTTATTGCCATGTGAATATCTTCTTTGGAGAAATCTCTACTCCTATCCTTGTTCATTTAAAAAAATTTTTAAAAAGATGATTTATGTATTTGTTTCTAGGCAGAGGGGAAAAGAGGGAGAAAGAGAGGGAGAGACACATTAATGTGTGGTTGCCTCTCACATGCCCCCTACTGGGGACCTGGCCCGCAACCCAGGCATGGGCCCTGACTGGGAGTCAAACCAGTGATCCTTTGGTTTGCAGGCCAGTGCTCAATCCACTGAGCCATGCCAGCTGGGACTCCTTGTTCATTTTTTACTTGAACTATTTGTGTTTTTATTTTGAGTAGATTAAGCATTATGTAACAGGAATACTTCGTTAATGAAGCCGTACGTGTCATGTTGTATAACATCAGGAGGCAAGCAGTGTTGGCTATTGCTCTGACAGCTACCAGCATCGCGGAGATGACAGCCAGCCAGGTCACATCTGTCAAGTTATGTTTCTCCCTGTGAGCAGCGAGCAGACTCTGGGGGACAGGTGCGCCCATCAGCTGCCCCTCCCCCATCAACCTTTCACCTCGTGCTTTGGCATCCACTCGTGATCTTTGCCCAAATCAATGTTACATCAAGGGTTGCCAGATGGTGTTTTACTTTGTTTTGTTCCCTGCTTGTTTCCTTCATTCTTCCCACATTTATTAGCTGGCATACTTCTGTGCAGAAGAGCTGTCCCTCACCACTGCG
>PVKM010046814.1:0-11613 GCA_004027735.1 Carollia perspicillata
AGAAACGCCCATACTCCCCAGCCGATGGGCCTGCTGGGGCCAGTCAGGTGGGTGGGGTGGGCCTGTCACCGCGTGGAGAGGCTGTTCCCTCCAGAGCAGCCGGTCATTGACTCCGGGGCAGCAGCTGTGGCTCAGAGACGATGCAGGCCCAGTGTTGCCAGAGCGTTTCTGTTTTAAAGAGAAGCTAGCGCTCCAGATCTTTGTTTCACATTAAGTGTTCCCCAACGTCAACATGCTGTGTTGACTGAACGAAACAGCCTACAGGTTGGAGTCAGCCTGCGAACTGTGAAATCTCCTTTTGGAAGTCAGGCCAGTGTGGGGCAGGGCAGGAATGAGAACCCACACTTGCCTCACCGTGACTTGAACACCGTGGGTGGACCCCAGTGCAAGGCGCAGTGTGGGCGGAGGGAGCCATCGGCACTGCGCGGGCCAGGACAGGCAGACTTTCTGAAGGCGACTTCTCAAGGTCACCAGTACTTACCTGGGGAACAGAAGCTCGTTCATTCAGTGGGCGGAGTCCTCCCTCTGTTATCCTGAGAAGATGCAAATGTATGCTTTTATGTCTCCAAATACTGGAATAGTTTTTTAAAAAAATCGCTCCCTGTGCTTCAACTTTTATTTGAAACAAACAATTCCAGTAAAGAGAAGTAAAATTATTCAGTCAAGGATCTTTTAAGCGAATCATTAGATGTGTTGTGGACCTATCAGCTTATCTACTTTTGAGATAAACAAACTGGAAGCTTTGCTGAAATCTATGAAGGCATAAGAAAGAATCTAGGAGAAACGTTGTTACTGTAGGTTGTTTCAGCAAAACCGATTTTTCAGCCGTCCTCTTGTTGGGACTGTAATTACTTTAGAGCAGGAGTTAATGGGGAGGGGCCATAGGCCCATATCCTATGGCCCACTTTGTTACACCTTAAGTGTTTTCTGCTTTGAAAACATTCAAGTAAACTGAATTTTGAAAAAAGGCCATAAATGTACTTTAGAAAACTTAGTGTCGATTTTTTAGATATGATGTAAAGGTGACACATTTAAAACCAAAATAGATCCAAATATATACAAAGGAAATATTATAATTTAATATTAAAACATTTCGGTGTGTGAGGAAGAGGGGCTGGAAATGTCACTCCCCAAATTTAGGTCTATCCCTATAAAATTATATAAAACTTTTAAGGGAGGTACATTGAGTACAGAGATTACTTTCATAGCTTAACTTACGTTGGACTTCTTTCATGCATGGGGTACGAGATGCTATTTGCAGGCCTTTTGCCGCTATCTTTTTAAAAGTCATTTGTATTGAATTTGAATAAAGTGCATGAATTTCTAAGCTTACCATCCACCGAGTTTTTTTAGAACGTATTTGTTGAGCTACAATTCACGCACCACACAAGGCACTCTTTTACACTGTGCAGCTCACTGGTTCTCGGAGTGCTCACAGCGTCCTGCAGCCGTCACTGCTTTCTGACCTCAGAACACTTTCATCACCTCAAAAGAATCTCTGGACCCATTAGTGGTCACTCCCCATTCTTCCCATTCTTTAACCCCTGAAACCACAAATCTACTTTCCGTTTCTATGGACTCGTCTGTTCTGGACATTTCATGTAACTAGAATTATATTGTCCAATACATGGTCTTTTACATCTGGCTTCTTTCACTTAACCTCACGTTTTCAAGTTTCATCCGTGTTGTAACATGTATCATTACTTCATTCCATCTTATGGCTGAGTGCTATTCCGTTGTATGGTTTTACCATATTTCTAGTTATTCATCAGTGAATGAACATTTGGGCTATTTGTTATTATTTTTTTGGCTAATGTGAGTAATGTTGCTAGGGATGTGCATGCACAAATTTTTGTGAGGGCATACGTTTTTATTTCTTTGGGGTACGTACCTCGGATTAGAATTATAACTCTCTTCGTGACCTAGCTTCATGGCTGGATGGAAGGAAGGTCGATGAGTGGGTGCCAGAAGGAGTGAATTGTTAGTCTGCAGGAGGAACCCATGAGGAATCATTTAGGGACCCCCTTTGTTACAGGTCACCCTGACTCCATTCCTTACTACCAATCTGACACTGGAAAGTGCAGCACCGCTGAGGCACCGGGGGTGTGACTATCAACTTGAAGTTCGTGTAGAATAAACAGAGACTCTCACCTGTGACACAGACGTGCTGCTTCCCAAAATGAATGTTTCCCACAGTGGTGACTCTCACAATAATCCACAGAGAGATAAGCAGGTGATTGTTGAGACTTGCTAATGTGTGTGAGACATTTCTGCAAAAAAACAATGACGTCTCTGGACTCCTGAGAACCCATGATTATGTCGAGCGTTTGAACTGCACTTAAAATAGCGCGGTAATGGAGGTTCACAGCTACCTGTGCCGTGTGTGCTAGTTATTGAAAAACCTCTTGATCTAGAAAGAAACAATAATTTATGCCTGGACAGGGCCTCTGGTAGACTGTTTCCCTTTGGAAGATTTTTCTCTGTTGTCTGCAACAGCATAAATTAGAGCATGAACCTGGGTTTACAGACAAAATGTGCTTTATGTTTCACCCTTTAGAAGCAGTTTTTGTGATTGTTAACCAAACAAAGGATAGCTGAAATCTCGAGCACATTTTTGTGTGTGGCATTTTCAGTGAACTTCACTAGCTGCTAACAGGGCTCCGGTGTGGGTTCGCATCCTGATGAAACCTGGCACGTGCATTGTGACCCTGGAGCATTATCTTCCTTTCTTCCCTCGTTATATTTCGTTCTTTCCTGTTGTTTCATTTCTGGCTTATTGATAATTGTGGTTTAGCAAAAAATCATTCGAGACTGTAAGCTAGAAGGTGGTAGTGGTATAGGGAAGTGGCCACTTCTCCTGGACCAGAAGATATGTTTAAAATCTGTGTTTTTTTTGCACACCCCCTTCTCCCCAAATCCTAGTGCAGCTGACATTTGAGCTAATGGTGAGTGAGGGAGAATTTCGAATGCTTACAAAAACAGTGGGCTTTTCATTATCCAGATACACAACTGGGAGCTTTGCTTTTTGCTGGTTTTGTTTTTCCTTCCTGACTGTAAGACTTGTGGGCCTTTTCCAAGAGAAGGTGAAGTGGGAGATGTAACTCACCCTAGACACAGGGACGAAGGGCTCAAGGGGGCCGCGGTGCAGGAGGCGCGTTTAGATTTTTGGCCACTTACGAGAGTTTTTGGATTCCATTTGGAATTCAGCGATCTGTGCAATTCTGATTACCACTATCTTGGAAGTCTGTGAGTTGGCTTTGGTTTTGCGATCAAGTGATGTTAGTATTGGCGAAGGTAGTCCTGGTATACTCTGGGATATTATGTAGTACCATGCCAAATTTTAAGAGAGAACAGTGACTTGAGAATTATGCCACTTAAACCAATGTTATTTGCTGAATATACAGTATCAGTCAACAAAGAACATGCTGTTATTCGGTGGGTTAACCACATTTTTGAGAGATGCCTGGGCTTAAAAATGCCAATTTGACCGCACATTTCAAAACAGGGTTAGCGTTTTAAAGAGGAATTTCCAAGCATTGCTACATCCTACTTTTTATATTGCCAGCACCAAACCCCATGCCAGGTATGTGTGTAACCGTTTTTTACTGCCTGATTTTGGAAGAGTGAACAAATGAATACTTTCTCAGTATCCTCCATAAAATTAAGACAGATGATTTGAATGGAAAGTTACATTTTAATGTGTCCTTTAGTCTGGAAACACTTTCACTAGCTAGTCAATTGCAGTGATAGGTGCTTCTCTTTGACGTTCCATCCCAGAACACCCCCTCTTGGAAAGGCGCATAACTGGGGTGCCACACGTGTCCACGGCTCTCGCGTGTTTTTGTTGTCGGGCCCCGGAGCAAACGAGGATGAGTCCCCTCCACGCAGCAGGAGGCTGCTTCCACCAGGTGCTCTCAGCAACTGAGGCGTGTTCTTCCACCAGAGCACAACCAGTGCTTCCTCCCTTCACACACCTGAAATGTAACCATCAGTTTTGTCTTTTCCCCTCTTAGTTAAATATCGTAGTGCAAGTATTCATAGGCAGACTACTTAATTAGCTTTATCATAAGTGATCAGTATGCGGACACCATCTTTTAGCCGATCAGAAGTTGGGTAAGAAGACTTCCCACCTTCCACTGTGTGCAGTGTGCAGTGTGGGCTGGGAGGGCCCGGAGTGCAGGGAGCTGGTGGCTAAGGTGCCTGTGAATTTCGCTCAGGGCTTTCCCAGACACTTTCAGTGGGTTCTCGGTACTTGTTACATGGGGAGCCACTCGCGGACCCGGGTCTGAGCTCCAGCAACTGGACTGCTGCTCAGTTTCCCCACGTGTGCGTGGGTGAGAGCGCCCACCACCCAGGGTCGCTGCGAAGGTGGAGGAAACCACACAAGCCAAGAGTGGGTGTTGGTCGTCATTGCCTGCGTCCCTGCATCACAGCCCCGGACACTGAGGCCGGGAGGGGTGAGGAGACGTGGTGTCTGTCACCCAAGCAAGGAGTCTGAAGTTTTCGTTTTAGCCTCCCTGACTCCAAGTTCCTTTTTAAAAAATTTTTAATTTTTTAGCCCATTCTTATGGGAAGAACTGGCTTCTCTGACACGCTGAGTAACTTTTTCAGTCATTTCACTCTAGGAAAGGAAAGAGCTAGGGGGTAGACATTCGTTCTATTTAAATCATGTGTACTTTCCGTGTAGCGTTTTGGCCTGTGTGGCCGAGGAGCCCTGTCAGAGCCACTGCGTCACGAACAGTGACATAGACGTCTCATGGAATTCCTCGTAAGGACTGGTCCTGTTTTGTGAGTCACGGGATCACAGAATGGCTGCTTCAAAATTGAAGTTTAATGGAAGAAAGGAGACAGGGGTGTTTTTAATTCACAGACAGGTTTGGAGACTGCGGGGAAAGCCAGGCAGGGCCTGGATGGGTGCTGCCTGGGGCTTCCGTCTGTAGAAACAACGCCTCTTTCATTCAAAGGGAACACTGGGCGATCTCCTTGGATGGAAAATCAAGGCAGACCCACCTTTTGGGAATCATTGCATGGCAAGGTACCTCTGTGCCATAGTGGCTTCTGATGGGGAATGTTCTTTGCTTTTTGCTTGTTCGTTTCGCATTACTTATGTCAAAGTGGTTGGCATGACGATGATGGTATGTGTGTATCTTGAATACTCGTGGTCTAGTAGCCGGTCGGTCAATGAATAAGGATCCTCCTTTGGAATCCCCTGTGAGCCCAGTGGACGCTCATCGCCTAGGTTTTGTCAGAAAACGTCTCTTTGAAACCTAGCTAGAATGGGCACCCAGTTTGGCACCGTGGTTCACACAAAACCACGGTGGAGAGTGCCTTTGGGATTCTAGGTGTCTTTCAAATGGCCGGGTAACAGGAACTGAACAATTTAAACGCCTGCTCACTTGCATTGTGGGCAGTTTGCTGATGACCCGTCTGGTATGGAGTGGTCTTTGAGATGTTCCCAGAATGTTTGGGATTTAAATCATGTTGACTATGCGGTCAGAACTGGAACCGAGAGACGCAGCTTTAGAGAAACTTGTGCTTATATTGGTGGGAAATCTCATCCAGCGAGAGGATTAAAATAAAACCATAAACAAAGAGCAAAGGGAGTGAAGATAAGTCCCGTTTGCTTATTAAATTAATACATCTCCTAGGAAAAGAAATGGCTCTTTTGAAACTTGGGGACTTGGCATTTATTGCCTATATATTTAGCTGACAGATATTTTCTCCCACAAAATAAGCCCTTTGAAAGCTTCATATCCAAGGCTTCTCTGGAGGCTCCGGGTGGTGGGACAGGTTGGGCAGCCATGTTTGTGCATGTTTTCGGCACGCTGCCCCGCCCTTAATATGCGTGGGAGAGTAATTATCACTTCACAGGCAGAGCCTTGGCCCTGTGGCTTCTTAGTGTTCTTGCCGACAGGCTGATGCAGCAGCACCCAAGGACACATGGCTGGAAGAAGCTCTAGCCTCAACTGTATAGCCTGTAGTCTTTCTTTTTAGAGGGGTCACATATTTTCATCTGTCATTGGTGCACTGTGAAGTCGGGAGAGCAAATATTTCTGTCCCTTTAAAATTAGGGGATGGAACAGCGGCTTACCAGAAGTGCGCTGAGGGGGATGGGTCCAGCATGGAATCACAGGTCTTCTCATCTGATAACCTCTCAGGTTATGTCAGGTGATAATGACTTTATTCAACTGGATTAAAAAATATGGAAAGGGCCCTGGCTGGTGTGGCTCAGTGGATTGAGTGCTGGCCTGCGAATTGAAGGGTCGCTGGTTCTATTCTCAGTCTAGGGCACATGCCTGGGTTGCAGGCCAGGTCACCAGTAGGGGGCATGTGAGTGGCAACCACACATGGATGTTTCTCTCTCTCTCTCCCCACCCTTCCCCTTCCTATAAAATAAAATAAATAAAACCTAAAAAACTATGGAAAGGGTCAAGGAAGAGGAAAAACTCCCAAGTGTTTATAGAAGGGAAGGTGTGGCTTTGATTCCATGGTGATTCCTCCTGTTTGTTGACTTTTGCTAACGCAGGTGGGCAACACAGGATCCCACGTTCCTGTGACTCACAGCCTCATTGCCTCGCACTGCAAATGCCTCTCTAATGAGTAAGGTTCAGAGTGACTGAAAAATGCAGTGAGCAGTTGTTAGAGTAGAACTGCTAGGCAAACACTCGTTCTTCCAAAATTGTGGCATTTCGTTCAGCACATTGAATTCTGTAAAGTCAGGATATGTTCATCTTTTAAAGCATGATTTAATTTTTTTTTGAACTTAGTGCCTTCACTATTTTTGAGGTCCTTTATAGATCTTTATAATTTTTGTAGTTTCTGGAAAACAAAAGGTCGTCTAGTGATTTTTGGTATAATCTGGGAATTCAGTTTCTTCTTTTAAATGAAGGACGTTACATCTGGCAACACGGACTCTGCAAAGATGCAACTTTGATCTTCATTCTGTAGATGGAGAGTGACAGCTGGTTATGCCAGCTGACATTTGCCAACGCTCCTCCGGCATCTGGCAAGTGCCGGCTGCTTCGTGTGCACTGTCTCATTCAGGTCTCAGAACGACTCAGGGGGACTGGTGCCTGGCGTGCCATTGCACCGACGGAAAAGTCGACAGGTTAAGCATCTTGTCCAGAGTTACGGGTAGGAAGTGGCACAGCCCAGGTGCACAGGCCCCACGCCCCGGGCCTGTCCTCACCCAGTAATTATTTGAGCTGTGCAGTGCGTTTCTTTAGGAAGGTGGCCCAGGCAGCCGCTATAGGCTGACAAGCCCTGCTATACATTTAGGCTTTCTTTTTTGGTTTAAACCTTATGGAAAGCCATTTTTGTCTCAACTTATAGATGAGTTGACATCTATATGGCTCCGTAAAATTGCTAGTTGAGAATTTCACTTTACCATCAGTTGTTTTGACTTACTGAGGTTGAGGTAGCTAGTATGACCATTTTTTAATGTTCATGAAAACGTCCAGAGAAACTCTTAACACATTTTAAGAGACTTTTTCATTTTCCTGAAGTTGAGCAGGCCATACCCTGCCTCTCCCTCTCCTTCACGTGCACACGTGGTCATTGTGTGTGAAGACACATGTGTCTTTGTCCAGGAAAATGGAGAAATGAAATGGAACGTTTTTCTTTACTGAGTTACCGTTTTATACCCTTAACAGGGAAGGATTATTTCGGAAGGCATATTGCATGGTAAAATACGCTAATTTAGGTTTAAAAAAGAAAACCCAAATGCAGATCGAAGACAATTTACTTACTTACTTGCTTTAGTTTTCATGTGGTTGATGCAGCTGAGACAGTCCTACTGAGCACTTGTAAAGGCTTCAGGTTTCTCCTGTCGCATGCGGATGGTTCTCTGACTTTCTAGAAAGTTAAACTTTCTGAGCCTCAATCTTCTTCCTGGTGACAGGAGAATAATAAAGATTATTAAATTTAAGGATTGTGTGGATTTTTATAGATAACGAGAAAAATTACCTAGCATAAAAAATGGTAGCTCCCTATTCCTTTATCCTTTAGATGTAGGAGATAATAGGAAATTGACCTAAATCTGGGAGATTCTAACCTCTTTTGAATGTTGTTTTTTAAAAAATATTAATTTGTGTATCTGTGACGCAAGAATCACCTGTGGTTGTTACAGAAAAGAACAGTAAAAATATTAATGTTAAAATTAGCTATAATTCTATTACTTAGAAATTATTACTATGTTTCATATTTACTTATATAATACATACTTACAGAGTTATAGTAATTGAGGTCATGCTCATGTATTATTTCATAAATTGCTTTATAATTAATATATTAAGGATTCTTTACAAGTAAACCTTTCATGACATGAGTTTAATTTCATGTAGTTTTCTGTTTCATGGTTATATCATACCGTAATCAACTTCTTATTGTCGGGCATTCAGAGAGTTTGTAATTGTTGCTGTTATACATAAGGCTGAGAAGCAATTCCTCCACTTATGTCTTTGTGTCATTGTCTGGTTTTCTTAGTATAAATTCCTAGGTCTGTACATAGTGTCTCTAAAAGGACACATGTTTAATCCTGCAGACACATGTCACAAATTGCCTTCTAGAATTGTTCGATCATTTTATTTTATAGTGAAATTTCTTTTTTTAAAGATTTCTATTTATTTATTTATTTATTGTTAGACAGGGGGAAGGGAGGGAGAAAGAGAGGGAGAGAAACAACAATGTGTAGTTGCCTCTCACGTGCCTCCTAATTGGGGACCTGGCCTGCAACCCAGGCATGTGCCCTGACTGGGAATCGAACCAATGACCCTTTGGTTCACAGGCTGGCCCTCAACCTACTGAGACACACCAGCCAGGGCTGTTTTACCATTTGATGCAACCTTCAGTGTTGTACAGAGCATGCCAGATCCCCACCTTCTCAAAATACAGCCTATTATTTAAAACTCTTTGTTCACTTTTTATAGTCTTCTTTATAAACAGATAAATGGAGCCTGGTGTTATATCATAATTATTTAGATTCAGGTAAGTATATGGGTATAAGAGTAGATTAATAGTTTGATATCTGGAGGAGGGTAGCCTGAAATCTACTGTGAGTTTGCCTTTCTGTAGTTTTTTGGGGAGAAATGAAATTTTTTGGGTAGTTGGGTTTTCTGAATAGCTCTGTATATCCCGTTATTTCTATTTCATTAGTTAGTATTGTGATACAACTCAACTCTGTCCGTATGGTGCAGAGGTGTTCCTCTGAGGGATAGTTATTGGAGGGTGCTGTCAGGGTGTTAACTTGAAGTCAGTGAACGTGTGAGGGGAAGCTCGTACTGCCATTGGCGACCCTCGGGTATTCCATTGCATGGCATCTTGGCCATTACAAGCTCGTAAGTAGGTGCTGTTTTCTGCTTCAGGTGAGTAGACTGGAGTTCAGAAAGGTTATTTAACTGGCTTAAGATCACACAGGTATTACGTAATTAAAGTGGGATTCGGATGTCGTTTTGTCTGAGTTGGGCCTCATCTCTTTTCACTGCATCACTTGCTACAAATCCGCCCTCTTGATTGGCCTGTCCAGGAATGTTGGCTGTTCCTCTTTGGTGCTCTCCGCGTGTATGCAGGGCACGACCTGATGTTCTTCTATACCACTCTGCTAATCTGCATTGATTTGGAAACGTAATTGCTAGACTGTTTCACTGGAGGACAATTAAGTAGTGGTGGCTCTGAGCGGCTTGCCTGTGTTTAGAGAAGATGGGCTTCAATATGTGCTTTGATGTTCCCGGGACTATTTATGCTCTTTGGCTTCGGATAGCAGTTCCCAGGTAAATGAGATATTTCTGTGTTTCTCTGGTTGGGGTCAGTGCTCATCCCGAGTTTGCATTGGAATTGTTGGGGGGAAATGGAAGACTTTGTGCAGCACAGGTTACCAGGGACCCTCTGTGGGCCGCTCAAGGTCACCCCCCCCCCCAAAGATACCATTCTGTTTGGTTTTACTGTGCTTTTAAACTTTGTGTCTTACTTATGTGGCTGTGAACTTCTTGAGGGAAGAACTGCCTTTTTTTTAAGCTCTCCACCCAGTATCTTGGTTAAGTGCCCCTAACAGAGACTCGGGTAGACGCTGAATTCCTGCAGCAGTGTCTCCCTTCTGCAGGTTAGTGGCGTGCGCAGGAGACGATCTTCTGTTATACTTGCCCCTGCTTTCTGTGACACCTCCTGGCCTCAGCTCCTGTTGTATTTATAGAGCCAGATTATGAGACACTGACTTTAATTATACAATGAACCATTGTTTTGTCCGTTAACAGATAGTATGTCTAGCTATAGCTATGTTGGACATTGTGGGAGAGACGCAGAGACATACTTTCCTATAGGTGGATGGTAAAGCTAGTGGTGGTTAAGGACAGGCGGGGTGGGGGAAGGGCACTGTAGCTCACCTAGGATTTAAGGTGGATTATTTCCAAGATCGTGTTTTCTTGTGAAGTGGCAGGAGGAACAAGGACTCCTGGCCACACCCTTAGCTGGGGACCCCACCCCAGGAGTTGTTTTGGGGGCAGTTTTTCCTCCCACTGTTTTCTCTGCGACTATTTCCTCTATGGAACCCCCTTCTCTCCCATCTACTCTATGCTCAAGAGACAGAACCTCATGGAGATTTTTCCAGTTCATATGTAATAGCCTTAAGTAGGGAACTGTCTGCTTAAAGTTTTTACCTTCTACCTTCTCTGTCCTTTGCCTATCTGTGTCGGGATTTCACAGTCTTCTCTCTGGGGTGTTTCTGTAAGTAGCTCTTTACACAAATCAGGGCAATTTCATGAATATGTTTAAGGGGAGTCGTGTCCTCTGCTATTTAGCTTTGTAGTGAAACTTGAGGAACTTAAGGATGGAAGTAAAATTAATTCTGTGCCTATACAGTTGGTATTTCAAGTTTATGTCTTAATTTGTTTTTATTTACTCTTAGGAGAATAGCTCACCCACAGGTTTTTTTACAGAAAGTCTGTCAAAATTTATCCTTGAACTTTTATTATCCATAAAATGGTTACATTACAGAAAATGCTCATTGTGTTTTTTTTCTGTTTATATTTTTTTCATACTATGGTGGTTAAGCTTTTTCTCTGTAACAGAACTGCATGCAGTTTTTCATATGGAACAACTTTTCATACGTGCACATTCTTTAATTATAGCATCAGATGCATATTAATCTGATACTGAATTTAACTTGTATATTATCCCTGATTAAAAAAATTTAATATCCAAATTTGTCTTTCAGGAAGTAACCGAGAAGAATTTTGAAACAAAGGATTTTCGAGCCTCTCTGGAGAATGGTGTTCTGCTGTGTGAGTAAGTATTTAAAGCATTTGAAAAATAATTTGAAAGCAAAAGAGTGTGTGTGTGTGTGTTATGAAGCATCTTCACTCCCCTCTCCATGGCGGCCACGGTCACAGATATATTTTCTTGGTAATAAAGTGAGATTTGACCCCTGCAAATCAACACCCCACAGTACTAGACAGTAGGAAGGGATTATCAGTCTCAGTATTTAAACATAGCATTGGGGAAATGATGTATTATTTTAAATTAGTAAACAAGAAAGATTCTGTTATTGCTTGATGGGCCAGCAGGGGAGAGGGGTTGAGGAGAAAACCTTATTACATCACACCAGCTATCACTTACTTTGAT
>PVKM010046815.1:0-11605 GCA_004027735.1 Carollia perspicillata
CCCCCCCCCCCGCTGTGTAAGTGTGTGTGTGTGTTTCTTTAATTTTTCTAAAGAAATTTTTTATATTTTAATTTTTATTTATTATGTCTTAACACTTTTTACCTCTCTTTCCTTCTTTCTTCTTTTATTCCTTCTTCCTTTCTTTCCAATTTTATCTCTTCTACCTTCCTTAGTCTGCTTTTTTTTAAAAAAATATGCATAAATGAGACAAAGAAAACCAGAACTGTGAAAAGACCAGAGTTGGTCCCAAAGAGGGGTCATCCTAACAGTTGAGACAGACAAATTTCACTTTGCTATTGCAAGGAACCTGCAAGATACTGCATATGTGTATCATTATTTTTACATTATTCTTACATCTTTTATTTGAATAATATTTTGGTATTCCTCTTCTTTCTGTTTAGTCTTCTTTGTTTGGCTGGGTATATTGTATCGATTGGCAGGTGTCCCCTGTTTTCTCAGTCACAGTGTATTGTTAACTTACTGTACTTCACTTCACCTGTGTTCCATTAGCACACTACTGAAGGTCCAACACTCCTTATTCTTGGTATCTAGATTCCATAGATTCTATCATATGATTGTTGCTCTAATATTATTATAAATAATAGCTGTTCCATACTATTGTAAATACTACACAACACCCCTCCCAGATCCTAGCCCACTTCACGGTTTTCTGAACTCTATTACTGCAGTGATTAACTCTATTCTCTCACACACTACACCTATTTACTATCCTTTATTCTCACCTTACCTCAGAATCTCACACCTCACATCCTCATTGCTTTCTAGATCTAACTCACAACCCTTCCCTCCCCAACAAGAGTCTTATCTACATTCCACCATTTCTAAAAAGTGACTTGTTGCATGCTATATCACAGTTAATACTATACATAGCCAAAGGATTTCCTATCTCTTCTTCACCGGCTGCTACTGTAAATAATATCAAATACTCTCTTGATGTCTTAAACCATTTTGCCTTACCCCTCCAATTGATCACAAAGAAGAATAGGTGGAAGCAGTGAACACCAGGATACCCAAAGGAGACTGCACCACTGAATCTCACAGGTACTCTACCACAGAAGCTCACACCATAAACCCAGGGAGCCAGAACAGATCAATTTAAGAAGCTGAGGCTAATAAGAAGAATCTCACAAACAATGGGAAGACAAAGATACAATCCCGAAATGTAAGGAAAGGAGGAAACCTCAGAAAGAATGCTAAATGAAATAGAGGCAACTCAACTATCAGTTGCTCAGTTCAAAGCAATAGTTACCACGAGCTCATGAGCTCACAATGAACTACCAGAAACCACAAGGAAACTACAATGAACTTGCTGCAAACTATATCAACATGAAAAAGGAAATAGAAAATATCAACAAGGGCCAAGAGGAAATGAAGAATACAATATCTGAACTGAAGAACATAGTAGAAGGAATCAAAAGCAGGATTGATGAAGCAGAAGATTGGATCAGCGAGCTGGAGGACAAAGTAGAAAAAAACACCCAGAAAGAGCAGGAAAAGGAAAAGAGTCTCAGAAAGAATGAAGAGGCATTAAGAGAAATACAAGACAATATGAAATGTAATAATATCTGAAAAATAGGGATACCAGAATGAGAAGAAGAAGAAAAAGGGATAGAAAACGTATTTGAAAAAGTAATGATGGAAAACTCCCCTAATCTGATGAGAGAAAAAGTCACACAAATCAAAGAAACATAGAGAGTCCCAATCAAGAGAAACCCAAAGAGGCCTACTCCAAGACACATAATAAAAATGGCAAAATTCCAAGACAAAGAGAGAATCTTAAAGGCAGCAAGGGAGAAAAAGGAAATAACATACCAGGGAGCCCCGATAAGGTTAGCAACTGACTTCTCAATGGAAGTGCTCCAAGCCAGAAGAGAATGGCAAGAAATATTCCAAGTAATGAGAACTAAAGGACTACAACCAAGGATACTTTACCCAGCAAGACTTTCAATCAAGATAGAAGGCCAAATAGGGAGCTTTTCAGACAAAAGAAGTCTAAAAGAATACACCTCCACCAAACCAGCTATGCAAGACATGCTAAAGGGTCTGCTTTAAGGAAAGGAAGGAAAAGAGAGAGAGAGAGGAACACAGGTACAAAGATGACAACTATTAAGAACCTATCAATAATAATCTTAAATGTAAATGGATTAAATGCTCCAATTAAAAAGCATAGAATAGCTGAATGGATAAGAAAGCATGACCCACACATATGCTGCCAACAAGAAACCCACCTCAGGACAAAAGACCTACACAGATTGAAAGTAAAGGGCTGGAAACAAATATTCCAAACAAATGGACAGGAAAAAAAAGCTGGGGTAGCAATACTCATATCAGACAAAACAGACTTCAAAAAAAGGGCCATAAAGAGAGACCCAGAAGGTCACATCATAATACTCAAGGGAACAATTCACCAAGAAGACATAAACATTGTAAATATTTATGCAACCAATGTAGGAGCACCCAAATCCATAAAGAAAATCTTAGAAGACTTCGAGAAGGATACTGACAGCAACACAATTATAGTAGGGGATTTTAACACCCCACTGTCAAAAATGGACAGATCTTCCAAACAAAATATCAATGAAGGCATTGTGACATTGAACAAAGTCCTAGATAAAATGGACTTAACTGATATATATAGAGCCCTTCATCCCAAAGAAGCTAAATACATATTCTTCTCTATTTTTTTTTGTTTTTTCATAACATTTATTCATTGAAAAAACTTAATGTGATAAAATGTTCAAAAGGAAATTAAAAACACACAAAACCCCACCCATCAGATAAACTTGTGTAAAGTTTAATGACCATATTTCCAGGATTATGGATACATAGTTAAATATGTAGAATTCTGCAGATATGTCAATGTATAGTATACATACTATTCTATAATCTCCTTTTCCACTCAAAATTTTGTATGGACATATTTTAAGGTCAACAAAAGTGGTCTACTTTAATAATTTTAATGCCTACATAATATCTCTGTTTATACTTAAACAAATCTCTACTGGTTGGCATTCAGGTTCCTAAATGTTCACTGTTGTTGTATAAACAGCATCGTAATTGACATCTTTAAACATACATCTTTGCATAGGCTGAGAGTGACAAAGTTTCACACTCCACAGTTCTGTGTATCTAGAATTCTGCCAGGACCCAGAGCTAATTTACAAAGTAAATTAGACATAGATCTTGTCCCAAAGTTGTACACAGACTGGTATGGATAAATGAGCAGACATTAAAACAAAATATGGTAAGTGACATGGAAATTCAAGGAAGAGCTATCAGCAAAAGATAAAGAAAATATAACTGACTGGGGGTCACGGATGGTTTTACACACATGGGCCCACAAAGAGTCATTATACAAGTTGTACTCTGCTCCTTTTTCTTCAAATGGTTATTTATAACACCCATGTATTTAAATGCCTATTTCCCGTGCTCCCTGTATGCAGGTGAAGGCCAGCTTTTTCCTCTTCATGTACACTGTATTTATCACAGGGCCTGATATGCACTGAATTTTCAGCAAAGTTTTGCTGAACGAGGGTATTTATTAGAAACCTTCCTGTCTGGAGAGCATTCTCCTGAAAGGAGAGAAGGGAAAGTCACACAGGAGCAAATAGGCTGTAGATACTAGTTCAAACTCCCTATCAACTTTCCAAACTCAAAGACAAACAAGAAAACAGGGATGGGGAAAAGAGAGAGGAAGAGAAAAAGGTAAATACCTCTCTGATGCTTTTTTTCTTCTTCTGAAAAGCTCAGCCAAGAAGAAATCTGGCTTTGCAGAAGAGCACACTACAATTCAGATGATGTATTTTAGCCTAGACTCTAATATCCCTCCCAAATCCCATCCACTGGTTAGCAGGAGAAAAAAATTAAGTCACAGTCTAATTTAAACTGAATTCAATCTGACAATTTAAATATTCTCTTAGGAAGTGTTTGGTCTCTATTAGAAAAAGTAAGGCATAATCACTCAGACAGCCTCTCCTTCCCCTGCCTCTCTTCCCAAAGCATGGTGGGAAAAGTGTGCTCCAGCAATCTCCTGGCATTTAAAAAGGTTTTCCTGTTGTGGTGGCTGCCACCTGCTGGTCTCTTGAGCACTTTCTTTTGTGAGTGCTCACCATTATGCAGGATACCAGTGCTGAATTGACTAGTTAACTTGGGTCTAAAATTTTGGAAGAGATAATGTTCCTGAGTTGCTAATGCCACACCAAGGATTCTGCTGGCTGCACAACCCCTGAGTTTATTGCCACACTACTTGACAGTTGAGTCAACTCACTCTGCTATGGTAGGCCTGTGGTAGCCCACCGGGTTCACAGCAAACGAAAAACCCAGAACCTGACCATGATGTGCTAAATTTCTGTGACTGAGTCCTCAACTTGAAGCATGGCCAAATCCATCTTGTACACAAAGATTAATATTACTTCAGACTTCTTTTTTCATACATTTCCTTTATAAAGAATTTTAATTTCCCTCTTGACAAATGAATGCCTCTCATGGACTAAAGAAAAGTCCTAACCATGCCATCTTCATCCACATCCTCATCCCAAACTTCATGCAGCCTGATGACTACAAAGACTGTACTCTTTTCACTTGATCTCCACACAGTTTCACCTGGAAAGTTTAAGGAGGTCTGAAGGTCAAAGGGAGAGAGATTGGAAGAAAACTGCCTGGTCTGGAAAAAAATCTGCCTGGTCACAGCACATGATACTGGTCTGGAATTCTCACAGAAATATCCTTATTTATTTCTATAATCCCTTAATCATAATTAAGAATGAGGTATTTTGGAAGATTGACCATTCATTCAATACACATTCACAGGGCACATATTATGTGCAATATACTCTGACAAGTACAAAGTGAAACTCACTGTTAGTTTCCTATTGCTCCTATAACAAATTACCACAGAGCTGGTGGTTTAAAACAATAGATTAATTATCTTACATTTCAGGAGATGTAAAGTCCAAAATTGGGTCTTATGGGACAAAACAAATTATTCTCAGGACTGTATTCCTTTTGGAGGCTCTAGGGGAAAGTCTGTCTCCTTGCCTTTTCCTGCCTAGAGAGAAGATAAACAATTGTTGTAAGTAAAAGTGAAATCATCAAAGGACACACTCAAAAAAAGAAATCAAATGTATTACTTTTTTACAAACTTGTAGTGAAAGTCTTTAGCACAAAAAGCACAGCAGTAGGTTGGAAGTCACAGAGAGGGACAGTAAATGGGGTACATGAGTCAGAGTCCTTCTCTGACCTTGAAAGACCTATAATCTCAGCAGCAGACAGCTTATCTCATGAATAATAATAGGAAATGAAGCAAAGAAGGAAAAGAACACCATGAAGAACATAAGCCAGGTTGGAAATAGCCAGTCATCATTTTCAGAAGGAAACCTCACCATAGAAAGTTATGATGATTTCTGTCCAAACTCCATGCCCCTCTACAGCCCTGGACCACCTCAACTTTAGTTGCATATAGATCAGAAACTTATTTTCCTAAATTCAACTACTTACAAGGTTTCTTGTTTCCACTTGGAATGTGTTTAATTTATTGTTATCGTCAATACTCTAGTGATTACTCCAATTTTGAAAAACTCATTTTAACTGATCCTAATATGATTGTAACTCAATCTGACACCAAAGACAGGCTCTGTCTCTGTCTAGTCCTTCCCAGAACATTGGATCTAGAGAGGTTTCAAGACCCTGACCTGAGAGTAGTGTGTGTGTGTGTGTGTGTGTGTGTGTGTGTGTGTGTGTGTAGAGAGAGAGAGAGCGTGCAATGTCTTAATAAGGAGCCAGTCACTATACTTCTAGGCCTTCATGATTTCAGAAATAGAACCAAAACTTGGCTTGAGGTCCAACTGACAGTTGCTTCCCACCATCACAACTAAATCCCTGACTGATCACTTGCTGGTGTCCCTGCACTGGCTCCCAGGGCACTGCTTCACGGAGGCTTCTGCACAATAAGATGTGGTCATTCAGGGTAAAACAAAGAGCTTATTTCTCTGCTTACAACTTCTGACACCAAATATGTGGCTTTTCCACACCGAGCACTTCACCAATTCTCTATGGACACCTACTAGGTGCCCTAAAATTCAATTCTACCACTAACTACCTGGAGTTAGTGTTATCCTATAGGTCAAGAACCTAATCCCCTACTTTGGAAACCAACCTATGCTTCTAAACAACCAGCTATGTATTGGGGGTTCCCATGATCCTCTCCTCAAGTTTGACAATTTGCAAGAGTGTCAGGCAAGTGCTTTACTTACTGTTTCTGGTTTATGTAAAAGATACAACTCAATAACAGCCAAATGGAAGAATGCATAGGGCAAGGTATGTAGGAGGGGCTGCATTGCTTCCATGCCCTTTCTGAGAATACTAAACCTTCTAGTACCTCAATGTGTTCATCAACCTAGAAACTCTCCAAAAACCTGCTGTTTAGCATTTTTATGGAAGCAAGACTGATTAAATCACTGTTCATTGGTGATTATGTCAACCTCCAACCTCTCCCATGGAAGTAGGGGTAGGAAAGCGCTGAGCGATTCAACCCCCTAATCACTCTAATTATGTGGTTATATTCTTCTGGTAACTAGTCTCCATCCTCCAAGAATGCCTCATCAGCATAAATTCAGGTATGGTTGAAATGGACTTTTTATGAATAACAAAAGAAATGCTCTTTTATCCCTATCACTGAGGATATTCCAAGGGTTTTATGAACTCTGTGCCAGGAGCCAGGATTTAAGAACAAATTTACATTTTTTATTATAGCACAGCATCACACAGGTGTTCTCTGCAGTAGTATGGACAGGTCAAACTCCTTTCTCTCAGCAGAAGCTATGATATTTTATGTACAATATTTTTCTACAGGCTGGGATCTTTCTTCTTTACATGCTTCCCAGAACATTGCTTGGGACCACTTTCCTCACCTCTGCCAAAACTATAGTCACTACCAACAGCTCCTCAGCGGCTCAAGCTAGACTTTTGTCAGGGTTACACTAATTCTTGACTCACCCAGAACTGTCAGATCCATCTGAGTATCTTCCCTGGGAGTTCAGCTGGACACTCAGAGCAACAGGATACCAAGGGTTGAAAGGAGGAAGCAGTCTGTCCTGAGGCAAGCGTAAGCATAAGAAACACCTGTAAAATACTTAAAAGTAGTAATTAAGCTAACTAAAAGTCCATCTGATTCTTATTACCTTGCACAACAATGCTAGTAGTGCTAGTGATGCAATAATCCTCACACAAAAATATTTTGTTGGTCCAAGTCCTGAACAATTCCTATATATGTAGGCTTCATATTATAACTTTTTAAAACTAATCTCCTAAAAAATATTTCATTTTACATGGTGGTTAATTGGCAGATACACAGTCACATCCAGCTAAATATATATTACTTTCCACAGTAAATTCACAAAAAGTAACAATCTTTCAAAGTCACCTGTGGTGCATTTTCTGACTCTAATCCTTGTGGGAGAACATAACCCTGCTATTATAGCAGTAAATTTAAAATGAACAGTTTTAGCTGTATGATATTTTTCTTTTCTAACTTACCTTTTTTCATAAGGTGAAGTTTCAGATGAAGTCAGCAAACAGCCAAAATAACCTTGAACAACATACAGTTAAACAACAAGGTTTAAAATTGTCCCTTGAGTACCAGTCCACAGAAACTGTGGAAGAACCCTTTAACTATGCAAAATGTAATGAAAATGACATTTAAAAAAGAATCAAATTTTGAAGACTGCCAAAAGAGACAAGAGATGATGGTCTTATATGGCCAAAAATGAATAAGTAAGAAAGAAGGGCAATGTTTGATTCTGTACATTTTCACCAAGTGGACATTCTCTCTAAAGCACACGTGGCAAACACAAGGCCTGGGGGCCGAATCCAATCCTCCACCTCGTTTTAGCTGGCCCAGCACCTTCTTTCTAGCCGGTGGCAGCACCAAGCTCTCGCTTAACTGTTATGGAGTAGTTACATTTATACAGTCCTATAATTACATTCAACCATTTGAAGGCAACTGCAAGGCTGATATGACCCCTGGTGAAAATGAGTTTGACACCCCTGCTCTAAAACAATGGCTCAAAAATGTCAGTGGTAATGTTAATATTCCCCAAGTTTTGCCAAAGATCTTCAGAAATGTTTTTTAATTATATTGTATTGATTATGCTATGACAGTTGTCCTCATTTTTCTCCCTTTGGCCCCCTCCACCCAGCACCCCCTGACTCCTTCAGGCAATTCTCCCACCATTGTTCATATCCATGGGTCATGCACATAAGTTCTTTGGCTGCTCCATTTCCTATACTGTACTTTACATACCCATGGCTATTCTGTAATTACCTATTTGCACTTCTTGGTCCCCCTCACCTCTTGACCCATTCCCCCACACCCCTCTCACACCTGGCAACCATCAAAACCCTCTCTGTATCCATGATTTTGTCTCTGTTATTCTGGCTAGCTTAGTTTGTTTTTTAGATTCAGTCATTGATAAATATGTATTTATGCCATTTTAATGTTCATAGTTTTGACCTTCTTCTTTTTCTTAAGTAAGTCCCTTTAACATGTCATATAATAATGGTTTGGTGATCATGAATTCCTTTAGTTTTTTCTTGGCTGGGAAGCTGTTTCTCTGTCCTTCGATTCTAGATAATAGCTTTGCTGGGTAGACCAATCTTGGCTGTAGGTCCCTGCTTTTCATGACTTTGAATATTTCCTGCCAGTTCCTTCTAGCCTGCAAAGTTTCTTTTCAGAAATCAACTGATAGTCTTATAGGAACTCCCCTGTAAGTAACTAACTTCTTTTCTCTTGCTGCTTTTAAGATTCTTTGTCTTTAACTTTTGGCCTTTTAATTATGATGTGTCTTGGAGTGGGCCTCTTTGCATCCATCTTGTTTGGGACTCTCTGTGCTTCCTAGACTTGCATGTCTATTTCCTTCACCAAATTAGGGAAATTTTATTTCATTACTCTTTCAAATACATTTCCTATTTCTTGCTTTCTTTTCTCCTGGTAGCCCTCTGATACAAATGAAGTTGTCCCAGAGACTGCTTATACTATACTCATTTTTTTGGATTCTTTTTTCTTCTTGTATTCATTGGTTGTTTTTTGCTTATGTTCCAAATCATTGATTTGATTCTTGGCTTCAACCACGCTACTGTTGTTTCCCTGTAAATTGTTCTTCACATCCTTAGTGTATCCTTTGTTTCTGACTGCATCTTTTTGTGCAGTTGAGGTCTTCACTAAGTTCCTTGAGCATCCTTATAACCAATGTTTTGAACTCTGCATCTGATAGATTGCTTATCTCCATTTCATTTAGCTCTTTTTCTGGAGTCTTGGGCCATTTGGCTATGTTTCTTTGTTCTTTTATTTAGGCCATATTTCTTTGTCTCCACTTTTTGGTGGCCTTCCTATGTTTGTTTCTATGTATTAGGTAGAGCTGCTTTAACTCCATGTCTTGGTAGTGTGGCCTAATGTAGCAGGTGTCCTGTAGGGTCCAGTGGCACAGCCTCCCCTATCAAGATGCACTCTTTGTGTGGGCTAAGTATACCTTCCCCCTGTAGTTGAGCCTTGGTTGCTGTTGGCAGATCAATGGGAGGGATTTGCCCTGGCCAGTCACCTGTAAGGATTGGCTGTGAGCACTGACCACCAACATCCACCCTCCATGGAGGATCAGCTGTGTAGGGGTATGGTGGTGATGCTCTGATGTGCTCTGTAGCTGTCTACAGGGTGCACTGGCCCTGGGGTTTCCTGGGTGGTACAGGCCAAAGTCAGCCCCCACCTATGTGTTGCCTGAGGCCACCATGCCTGATCTATAAGGCATCTCGGATAACTGCTACTTGTGCTGGGCTTGGAGATTCCCAGGCAAAGCCAGCTGTGAATCTAGGCTGGCTGCTTCTAGTGTCGTTCCTGGGGCTCACTGAGGCCAGCTATTGCTTGTTTGACAGGATTTAGGAAATGGTGAAACGTGAATCTAGGCCAGCTGTTCACATGTAAAAGCAGCTTGGGTGGGCCCATAATTTAGGTGGGATGGAGTCTCTGGGAATCTCCAAGGCTGACCAAATAGTGTTAGCCAGGTTGCTGGAGTCTCAGATATGGCACCAGTTTGCCAGCTCTGTTGGGGGAGGGTTTAAAAAGGGGACAATGGCCTCTGCTCACCTTGATGCGGACACTTCAGTTCCTCCCTGTATACCACTGGTGCTTTTCAAGCTACTACCCCAGTGCTAGAGCTCAGAGGGAGTGAATCTGAGAACGTGATTCCATGTGTGTGTTCTCTAAGAAGAATTGCTTGGGGCTCCAGAAATTTCTTCCACCAACTCAATACTGCTGATTTTTGCAACCAGAAGCTGTGGACACTTATCTTCCTAGCACTGGAACCTTGGGCTGGGAGGCCTGATGTGGACCTGGGACTCCTCCCTCCCGAATTTTTATCCACCATATGTAGGTAAGAGACCAGCAGCCTGTTCCATATCAGTGCCCCACCTACCAATCTGGATGGATGTAGTTTCTTTAATTCCATAGCTGTCACACTTCCATTCAACTTGATTTCTGATGTTTCTAAGCAATGGTTGCTCTATATTTTAGTTGTCATTTCGATGTGGTTGTGCCAAAAGATGAACCATGTCTGCCTATGCCTCCATCTTGACTGGAAATCCCAGAAATGTTTACTAAAAAAATTTATGGCGAATTTTCAATTGTGGAGATCATTGAAACCTGTAAGATTTGACCCCAAAGAAACAAAACACAGTATTGTAACTTCTGGAATTTATTATGAAGTGTGATTTGTATTAATCTCTTCCAACATATCCATGTTTAAGATTTTTCCTAATTATATGTTATCTATTGCTTCAAACAAAAGGAGCTTTTCAAAATTAAAATTAACAAGAAGTGTTCTCTGGTCACATATGAACGAAGACAGAGTGACAAATTCTAAGCATGCTATCTATTGAACATGACAGTGCATTACTTCCTAGTGCTTCTGTAAAAAACTGCCACAAACTAGGCAGCATAAAACACATAAAATATATTTTCTCATAGCTCCAATGTGCTGGCTGAGTCATACATTCTTTGAAGGACCTAGTGAAAAATCTGTTCCACGCTTTTCTCTTAGGCTCCAGTGTTTGCCAGAAATCCTTTATTTTGGTTTGCAACTGTCTCAGATCTCTGCCTTCCTGGTCACATAGGTTCTCCCCGTGTGTTTCCCTCTTCACAAGGTTGTCTTCATTCAGCGTGTCCCTCTCTGTCCACCTCAGTTCTTTTTATAAGGACATCAGTCACTTGGATTAGAGGCCCACCCTAGCCCAGTACGACCTTACCTTAACGAACTGCATCTGCAATGACCACACTCCCAAATGAGGCCATACTCTGAGATACTGGACGGGAGGCGGAAGAGCTTGGGAGTGGGGGGTTAGTACCTACCTTACACTTTGCGGAATGTGATAGAACTACATACAGTTGAAGCCGTACTGAAGAGCAATTTTGACATTATTAATGCAGACATTAAAGTTCCAGAGCAGAAACTATCATGTAACTATAGTTTCTTTAACACATAAATGCGTAGGTATATTTTCCCCTTGTAAAAAATACATCGGTATAATTAAAAAATATTAA
>PVKM010046816.1:0-11608 GCA_004027735.1 Carollia perspicillata
GAGTTTTTTGATCACTTCTTCAATTTAATCTGCTGTTATAGATCTGTTCAGGCTTTCTGCTTCTTCATTTAGTTTTGAAAGATTAATTTTTCTAGAAATTTGTTCATTACACTTAGGTTTTCAAATTTCTTGGCATATAGCTCCTCATAGTAATTTCTTAGAATTCTTTGTATTTCTGTGGTGTCAATTGTCATCTCTCTATCATTTCTGATTGTGTTTATTTGGGTCCTCTCCCTTTTTTTATTGATGAGCCTGTAAAGGCTTGTCAATTTTGTTTATCTTTACAAAAAAAACAGCTCCTGGATTCATTGATCCTTAGTATTGTTCTTTTAGAGTCTATGTCATTTAATTCTGCTCTGATCTTTGTATTTACTTCCTTATACTAGCTGTGGTTGTCTTTGTTGTTTATTTCTTGAGTTCTTGTAGGCATAGGGTTAGGTCGTTTGCTTGAAAGTTTCTATCTTTTTTAGGTAGGCCTGTATTGCTATGAACTTCCCTCTCAGGACTGCCTTTACTGTGTCACATAAGTTTTGGGTTGTCGTAAGTTCATTTTCATTTGTTTCCAGAAACTTTTTGATTTCTTTCTTGATTTCATTCTTGACCCATTCATTGTTCAATATCATAATATTCAGTCTTCATGATTGTGAGTGTTTTTTTTTCCCCCTTGGGGTTGGTTTCTAATTTCAGTCTCTTGTGGTCAGAGAAAATGCCTGGTATTATTTTAATTTTCTTGAATTGATTAAAGCTTGTTTTGTGTCCTATCATGTGGTCTATCTTTGAAAATGTTCCATGTGCGTTTGAATAGAATGTGTATTTAGCTTCTTTTGGATGCAGGGCTCTATATATATATCAGTTAAGTCAATTTCATCTAGGGCATTGTTCAATGCCACAATATCTTTGTTGATATTTTGTTTGGAAAATCTGTTAATTTTTTAGAGTGGGTTGTTAAAAGCCCTATAATTGTGTTGCTATCAATGCCTTTCTTGAAGTCCTCTAAAATTTTCTTTATGTATTTGTGTGCTCCTATGTTGGGTGTGTACATATTTACAATGTTTATGTCTTCTTGGTGGATTCTTCCCTTGAGTATTATGAAGTGACCTTCTGGGTCTCTCTTGACAGCTCTTTTTTTGAAGTCTATTTTGTCTGATATGAGTATTGCTACACCGGCTTCTTTTTCCTGTCTATTTTCTTGGAAAATTTGTTTCCAGCCCTTCACTTTCAGTCTGTGTATGTCTTTTGTCCTCAGGTGGGTCTCTTGTAGGCAGCATATGTGTGGGTCATTCTTTATTATCCATTCAGCTATTCTGTGTGTTTTGATTGGAGCATTTAATCCATTTACATTTAAGGTTTTTATGGATAGGTACTTATTCATTGTCATTTTTGTACCTATGTTCCTCTCTGTCTCTCTCTTTTCCTTCCTTTCCTTAGAGCAGTCCCTTTAGCATCTCTTGCAGCACTGGATTGGTGGATGTATATTCTTTTAGACTTCTTTTGTCTTGGAAGCTCTTTATTTGGCCTTCTATGTTAATTGAGAGACTTGCTAGGTAAAGCAGCCTAGGTTGCAGGCCTCTAGTTATCATTTCTTGGAACATTTCTTGCCATTCTCTTCTGGCTTGGAGTGTTTCCATTGAGAAGTCAAAAGCCAACCTTATCAGTGCTCCCTTGCATGGTACTTCCTATTTGTCCCTTGCTGCCTTTAAGATTCTCTTTGTCTTGGAATTTTCCCATTTGAATGATGATGTGTCTTGAAGTGGGACTCTTTGGGTTCCTCTTGATTGGGACTCTCTGTGTTTCCTGTATTTGTGTGACTTTTTCTCTCATCAAATTAGGGAAGTTTTCCATCATTACTTTTTCAAATAAATTTTCTATCCCTTGCTCTTCTTTTCTCCTTCTGGTATCCCTATTACACCAATATTATTACATTTCATATTTTCTTGCATTTCTCTTAATCCCTCTCCATTCTTTCTCAGCTTTTTTTTCCTTTACATGCTCCTTCTGGGTGTTTTTTTCTACTTTGTCCTCTAACTTGCTGATCCGATTTTCTGCTTCATCCGTCCTGCTTTTGATTCCTTCCACTGTGTTCTTCAGTTCAACCATTGTATTCTTCATTTCCTCTTGGCCCTTGCTTATGTTTTCTATTTCCTTTTTCTTGTTGGTATAGTTTGCAGTGAGCACATTGTAGCTCTCCTGTAGTTTCTGGCAGTTTATTGTCATCTCACGGAACTTCCTGATAACCAGTTCTTTGAATTCATTATCTGATAGCTGACTTGCTTCCATTTCGTTTAGCACTGTTTCTGAGGCTTCATCCTTTTCTTTTATTTGGGGATGTTTTTTCTGTCTTCTCATTGTTTGTGAGACTCTTCTTGATAGTTTCCTCTCCTTAAATGTATTTGTTCTGATTCCCAGGTTTTATGGTGTGAACTGCTGTGTAGAATGCCTGTGAGATTCAGTGGTGCAGTCTCCTTCAGGTATCCTGGTGTTCACCACTTCCACCTACTCTTTTTGTGCTCAGTTGGAGGAGGGAGGCAAAATGGTTTGAGACAGCAGGGGAATATTCTATGATATTTACAGTAGCAGCCAGTATAAGAGTTAGAAGATTTTTTTTTTTTTGCTATGTGTAGGGTTAACCATGTTCCTCAACCCAACTAGCCACTTTTAAGAAAGGATGGGAAGAAGATAAGATTCTTTTTGGCAAGGGAAGGGTTGTGAGTTGGATCTAGAAAGCAGTGAAGTTGTGGGAGGTCAGATTATGGGGTAAGGTGAGAGGAAAAGTTAGTACATAGGTGTAGCTTATGAGAGAATAGTGTTAACCTCCCCAATAATAGAGTTCAGGAGACTGTGATGTGGGCTTGTATCTGGGGAGGGTGCTTTGAAGTATTTACATTTTGTGTGGAACAGCTTTTATTTACAATAATGTTAGAGTAACATTCAAATGTCAGAATGTATGTGATCTGAATAACGTGAACAGGGGGTATGGGACTTTCAGTAATGTGCTGATGGAACACAATCCACGTGAAGGACAGTAAATTAGCAATACAGTGTAGAAGAGAGAACAGGGGAAACCTGTCAGATGGTACAATATAACCTGCCAAGCAAAGTAGACTATACAGAAAGAAGGGGAATACAAAAATACTATTGAGATAAAAGATGTAGGAATAAAGAAAAAAAGGAGAAAATTATAATAATCCAAATATGCAGCAACTTGCAGTTTCCCTACAATAGTCGAATGAAATTTATCTTAGGTGTTTGTTGGGTTGCCCCGTGTTTGAGTCCCTTCAGGTCCTTTCACAGTTCCAAGTTTTTCTCTCACATGTGGGTATTAAAAAAAAATGGCAGGAGAAGTAAGAAAGGAGAGATAAAATTCGAAAGAAAGTGTGCAGTACTAAATCAAGAAAGAAGGGAAGAGAGGAAAAAGCAATTGGAGAGTAAAACAGTAGTGAAAATTTTAAAAATAATAATAACAAAAAGATTACTTAAAAAAACAGCATTTAAAAAAAAAGCACACACAAAAAAAACCACACCTCTTGTTGGTTTTGAGCTGGCCAAACCGGTTTTCTGATCTTGCCGGCTGCAGAAGGCTGGGGAGTGATTGGTGTGGTGTTTCTCCCTTCCTGATGTTTACTCAGCCTTTCTTGCAAGTACTGTCCCAGCAGCTAGTCTGACTCCTTTCCCCAAAATCTTCGATGTGGGAGTCCTGGTTTTCTTCAGAGTGCTTTTCCCTGGTGGTTTTTACTAGACACTTGTGTGCAGGGGCGCCCTCTTAGCTAGGCTGCCTCCATCCAGCAAATTTGGGCCCAAATGCTTCCCTTCCCAGTGCCACAGGGATGGAGTCACTGTGCTTTCCCTTTAACCCTGGGGTCTCTGCCCGGCTGGCCTGGGAGTCAGCTTTGGGGCTGTCACAGCAGATTTCCCAGCCCCTCTGTTTGATAAATTCCTCCTATTCAAGCCTGGCTTCCCACGTAGCCCGATTCTCCAGCCAGCCTGGTGACTATTGGGGTCAATGCACATCACTGCTCTCTCAGCTCTCCCCAGCTGGGGACCACAGACTCTGAGTAATCACGGTCCTGTGCCTTGCCTCTTAGTCCTTATTCCCTTCTCTGAGACCAGAACTCTCCTGGTGTTGCTCCAACCCTGGTCTGTTGGGGAGGGAGGGAGCAGGTGACCCAGCTCTCTCCCAAGGATTTAAGCAGGTCCTCCACTTTCAAGCAGTCTGTGGTAGGCCAAGCGCCCGCTCTGGGTGCTGGGCCTGGGGCTACAAACTTGTCCTGCTTGCCGCGCTGGTCCCTGGGACCTCACTGTCCTGAAATATCCTTCTTAACGTCTGGTTTCTGGTTTTTCAGTGTCCGCTACAGCTTTGTGGACTCTTATTTTCAAATATGCTGCAGTACTGTTGTCTGTCTGCTCTGTTCCTTCATGGATTAGCCAGTTTTTCCTCCTGTGTGTATGGGGAAGTGAAATCCACTCCCTCCTACTCTGTCAGCATCCAAAATCTCTTCTCAGACTTTCTCTAAAAAATAGCTAAAATATGTTCTTAGTTGCAGAGAAAAACATGCCAACTTTTTTAGCTATAAAGATATTTTTCTACTTCTATTATTTTTCCCTGACTATGCTATTAAAAATTATGCTAATTCTTAAAGCACATGCCTCATAAAGCAAGTGGACCTAACTAGTTAGTTAGAATATTGGATGGGTGGCCTTTGTAGGCATATTTGAAGCAAGTTTCCTAACACCGTTTTCTTTGCTCCCACTTTTAAAATAAATATGAATTTTAAAATGAACAACATGATGAATTCTATTTACTTTGGCAAGTGTTATGGTAGATGTTCATTGTTCTCATTTTTGAACTACTGCTGCAAAATTTTGTAGTATTATTTTATCTTTTATAAAATATTTTTATCCAAATATTCCATAGTCCATAGTTTTACACATACCCATTCTGTAGTTTTACAACAGTTAAGCATGAGTAAGACAAATTGACATTTTATTCAATAAGAATTTACCAAATGTGCAGAATATTACTATGTGAGAAAAATAAGACTTTTTTGAATTTGCATGTCTACATTTAGTAAAGACAGAAATTTTAGCACAGTCAGGGAAGTTAACACTTCATTTTAATCTTTGAGAATACACAAGTCATCTTATATGGTGACTAGAAGGATGCCATTTAGAGAAGGAGGAAATAGAAATAAAATACATAAAATTGAGGATATGAAAAAGTACATTTTATACTCAAGAAATAGGTAGCAAATTAAATGGGCAAAGTATTTATTTTCTAGTGGAAAAATATTTGAAAAGGCAATTCTATATTGAATTTCTAATATGTATAAGTAACTTCATATAAGTTACCTTATTCAGGAATGGAAATGATTTTAGGTGCAGTTATTGTGATTTAACAAATAATAAAATCTAGAATAAAGCATGTGAATTAAGTTGCCTAAAATCACAGAGCTAATAATTGGAGCTAAGACTGAATCCAAGATATGTGTGGATGTTCTTTATCAGCATTCTTTAGCTAGACTCTAGTCACTAAACCATGCAATCTTATTAAGGTAAGGCCAACAGGTATGTTGGAACCAAGGGCTGGAGATATTTGAAAATCAGAAAAATCTTTCTATTCACAATTCCCACAACTACTCCTTCTTGGGGGGACATCTTTGGTCACTATTTCACAGGTTCAGTTCTAAATTAATCCATTACTCCTGTAACATGTTTTTACAACATCATATTTTCTTACAGGTTATAATTCTGAATTCTTGCAAAACTCAAAACTATCACATAATCATTTAATCCTATTCCTTCTTGAATGAAACAGACTTCAAAATTTAGTTGCTTTTTAAAGTGTTCCCTTGTGCCTCCAGGAAGCTATTAACTCCAATTAACCCATTACAATCAGTGTATAATTTTATGTTAGAGTCTTTTTTGAAATTTGGCCATTTCAAAGCTACCAAATTGCTTCTAATGTGCAGCTAAGGTTGAGAATGACTGTCCCATAATATAGTGTATTGCATGTATATCTCAACCCACATTACACCACTGCACTTTGATGGGCAGGCACTGATAATCTCATTTTCAAAACATCTATGTGTTGGGGGGAAACTCTGCACAAGTCCCCGCGTCTGCCACGGATGAAAATAATACTACCAAGACATGATTTGCTTAGGGAGGAGAGGTGGTGAGATTCTCAAAGGAGAAAGACCAAGAGCCCCTTCCTCAATGGCTTTTTATTAGATTCATAACACACAGGGATACAGGTAAATCTCATCAATCAATGTCAGGCGGCAAGGATCAAACAATAGATAACACTTTAAAGAAATCTGAAGGCTTAATCTGAGTCAGTGTCTATCAGGTAAGGGGGTTGCAAAAACTTTAGGAGACATACTTATTTCCTGCCCAGACCCTTATCATATGGATGATAGCACTCTTAGCAAAAGCAGACTTCACAGGACTTTATGAAATCTTTGTTATGCCCAATTACCCCGGAACCTACTCTAGCCAGCAGAGAGGGCTGCACCCCCTCCCCATCAAGATTCAGGCTTAAGTGGATTAGAGCCAGGAAACGCTTCTTCCAGAGCTTCCCCCAGATGGAAAGGGGACTTGGGCTATGTCAAAATAGCCAGGGGGGTCAGGGTTTTTTGCCCTATTTTGCACCCTCCCGAGTCCTACCTTTATGGCCTCCCAAGTGATTGTGTCTGGCATGGGTTGCCCCTCCTCTGAGGGGTCAAACCCATAGACTCTGACTAACCAACCAAGTGTTGGGGGCTAGAGATGGCAGAGGCGGCGCTCTTGCCAGGGAGATAAGCATTGTTTCCTCAGTGGCTCACAGTCCAGAGGTCACTCAGTCAGCCTTAGCCACGGGGGGCGGTTACAACTCCTGAAACCAGGCAGAGCAGTTCCCAATATATGTGTAAGACATTTCCTCTCATACAATTATGATAAGAAAAAAAAAGTGTGGAAAAGACAGAAACTTCAGTGGAATATATAGATATAATGGAAGAAACAGGAGAGCATAATACGGTATAAGTCAGGGAAGCAATTTTTCAAGGAGGTAACCATAAAGTATACAAAATATTTTGTATATTTTAGGGAAGATAATTTTAGACAAGAGGAATTTACATATGTCAAGTTATGATGATTGCTATTAAACAAGAGGACCATTCAAAAGTGGAGTGGTGGGTTAGAAGGCAGCTTGAAAGGACTTAAGTATAAATAACAGGGGTAAAGTTGAGCAGAAGTGTAAATATAGTGTTGTCATTATTTGTGATATTTAGAAAAATAAATAAATAAAAAATGCTGGAAGCTTGCTCAATCATCTTATTAGGAGAAAATTTAGTCTTGTTTCATTTCTTTGTTTTATGTTGAGCATGATAAGTGTTGATTGAGCAGGTATGCAGAAAGTGAATATGGAATTAAAGGAAGTTAAGTATTTTAAGCTGCTGTAGAAAAAGCTCTATAGAAATTAAAAGTTTTTTTAATAGCTTCTTATTTTAGATCCTGTGAAACGATTTATCATCTATCTATCGATACCTGGTTCTGTCCCTGAAATATATTCTCCAAATTTTCTTTTTTGGTCATATTTCCTGTATAGCCATGCCCCAGCCCATTCAAAACATTGGCTATGCATCTATGATTTTTAGCCACCATGTATACACTTAGGAGAACCAAATCTATTTTAGGTAACATGGCAAATTTCCTATTCTGTAGAACTATATTTCCAAAAGCCTATCTATACAATCAAACTCAATGTTTCTTAACTTGAACTGACTCTTCTTTTCAACAGTCCACTTCTGTTATTTTTGTATATCAGTTAGTGGCACAAGGTGTTGCTTTCTGAGCCATCTGCTCCTGTTACCACTGCCCTGGCTCTAGATACCTCAAAATGGTTGCAAGTCTTTTATAAGTGAGCCCTTTATCTCTAGTTCCTTTCCCTAAATCTTCTACTCTTCTTTACCAAGACCTAGGTTCTAAAATATATATCTGGTTATGACATTGTTTTATTAAAAAAAAAAAAAAACTCTGACTCTTTCTCATTCTCTTCAGAATGAGTTCCAAACACTGAAATACTTGTATATCTTTCAATGTCCCCACTTTTTCATAACCTCCTCTAATACCTTCTCTAATACCTAAGAATTAACTTTTAGCCTGATGACAGAAGACCTTTCATTTTCTGAATATACCCTAAATCATATCCTTGATTCTCCATATAACATGACTTCTTATCATAAACTCATAAACTTGACAAAATTACTTAACAAAATATATTACATAATAGCATTTTTAAAGTCCAAATAACTGGGATTAAATGTTCAAGATGATGGAGAAAAATACAAAGAGATCTAGGGGTAGTTTTAGGAACTATAATATCTACCCTGCCCATCAAAGGTATGAAAACATCTGGCCTCCTTTTGGATTTGATTTAAAAGTACTCTCCATTTTTAAGGAGTCAATTTACATGCATTTATTGCAAACAACTAAGTACATCTTTAAGTCTCAGAGCTGAAAGCAGTCTTTGTCTAAAACTCTATTCACCACTTAAATGTATTTTAATATCAGAATGATTTATCCATTTGTCTCCAGTCTTATGTTACAAACTTGCAGAAGGCAGATACTAGTCATTACCTCTGTTTCTTGTTCTAGACAATGTATATATTAATTGTTCAACACACCATCCTTTAATTATACTATTCAGCCCTTAAATTACAAAGGTCAAGGAGGAAAATCTCTATGTACCACTGTGTTTTAAATCAACTCAATAGAGTTCTGAAATTTGGGAGGATTTTTTAATATTCATTCCTTGCTTGATGAGGCTAATGAGTCTTTACCTGAAATAATATTCCCTGGGATGTTTAACACCATTATCAAGTTTTTTAAAAACAATTCAAGCCTGCGTTTCTATTTGTAGATTTATATACTTTTTTATTTGGGGACATGGCATAATTTAACTTTGTGTGGAAAGAACATATATCTTGGATCATGAAGAGCATTTACAGAAAAAGGACTGAAATGCTTTTAAGGCATTTCTCCACCTGTAACCAAGCAAACAGAGGCCTGTTCATATGGTGCTTTGGTGTATAACCAAACAATTAATACTGGAAGAAATTGGCTTTTATTTACAACACTCCAAACTTGGGGAAAGCTAAATGTACTTCAGCTTGGAGACCTTCTTTCTCATGCCACCCAGCACTTCCCTTGTTCCCCAAAAATCTATAAGCTAAAAGCAAACCCAATATTTCCCCATCTCCTTATCTCAAGCCAGTTGTGCAAACAATTTTGCAGCAGCTCTCTTCTTCAGGATCTAGGGTATGTTGTCATCAGTGTCTGCGTTATAGTCCAAGAAAGCATGAGCTGTGGTACACTGGATCATGGTGAAGTCCAGGAAAGACACAAGTCCCAAGAGTCCAGATAAAGTCAGGGTCTGCAAGACAGGAAGTCAGTGTCCTGCAAGGCAGGATTCTCGATGGTTTCTAAGTCAGGTAGAGCAGGCACAATAAGAAGAGCAACATGCCATTTTTCCCCTTACTATAATAGGCCACATGGCTGAATAATCCCTACAAAGCGCATAGCTGCTATTTCACTACTCACTAGCTACTTCACTACTCACTACCTGCAGCATGGCTCCTTCCTTCCTCACTCCTCCTCAAATGGCTGCCTGCCTTTCATTTAAATCCTGACCCAGGGCCTCCTGTGTGACCTCATCCCTGATTCCCCCCACAATGAGCTACATTTGCCAATGTTCTGCATTGTGCACATTCTCTTGGGTGCCACCCTCAGTCAGGACAAGAGTGATTCTGTGATCCAAAGGGAACGGCCTCCCTGAGTACATTACAAGTCAGGATACAGTCTGAAAGTCAGGCACCTTGCCCCAAGGTGGTAGCCCAGCTATTAAACTAGCTAACAAGTTACCATTGTAATGCAAAGTACCTTAATCCTATCTTCCCATCCCCTCATCTCCAGCTGTGGAGATGAGGGATTTTCTCTTATTTTGCCAGTCACTGACACCACTGCACTATACTCTGTTACACACCTGTGAGTTAATCCATTTCATTACATATTCCACAATGGAGTTTGCAACATTACGTAAAATCTAAACTTCTAATTTATAAGATTAATGTCATCTTGATAATATTAACAGATATTGCAATAATCATCCTTGTTGTTCTGCTATAGAACATTCCATTCCTCTAATATTTTCTTAAGTATTAAAAAGATGCTGCCCACAAGGTAGAAACAAGGTTACTAAAATATAAAATATAATTTAAATCTCATAGAAAGACTGGTGATAACTTTTGGCAAAGTATTGCCACTTAAAAAGGACGGCAGTTTTTTTGTACTTAAAAAAAATTTTTTTTTCAAATTAATGCATTGATGGCTAAAGTAAAAATGAATGAGTCTGGGATTAAGTACTCAGTTATCGTGCACAGTGTCTGAAATTACCGAAAGGTACATTGGCCAATATTTTTTGTTGGATGTGTTCTATATATCTGATAAGAGAATACTGCTTCTACAAATCCTAATCTGAGTGGATTTGATCAAAATTTTCATTTTAATTATTTATTTTACTACTGTAATTAAGAGAAATATTAAAATTTTATTAGTGTTGTAAGAGAGGGAAAATAATTTTCCTCTGTCCTTTTAGATTTCTGACTGGGACCCTCCTTCCTATAATAGAAGACAGATTAACAGAAAAAAAAATAGAAATGTAATAGCATATATACCTTGAAAGGACAAAGCCAGCCCCATTTGCTGCTGTGGCACCATTTACCTGGTAGGCCTATGTCCTTGTTAAACATGACTGCCATTTTACTCTTCTCAGCTTGTCCCCAAGACTGGAAATAAGTAGAAGCAAGAACAGAACCAACTTCTCCCTAGAGCCACGGAAGAAGATAACATTGGAACAAACAATGCCCAAACAGCCCAGGGGCCAAAAAACAGAGCCACCCCACCCTTTGTTAACCCAATTAAAATCCAATAAAAGCTCAAAGGCCCCATTCCTTAATGCTTGTGTATCTCTCCACACCAAGCTCCTTTCCTAACCTGGAGAGTAAATAAAAACATTATTCTAGAAGAGAGAATATGGCGGCAAGGTAGAAGGAAGTGGATTGCACTTCCCCCTACACATGGGAGAAAAGCCTAGACAATATATGAATGAATAGAGCAAACAAACAACAGTTCCTGAGCATATATGAAGATAGAAGACCAATAATTGTAGCAGACATTGAAAACAGTAAGGTAGGTGGCAGCTGTGAACAACAGGATACCTGCTGGAAGAGGAAACCAACAACAAAGGAACCACCAACAGATAACAACAGAAGAAGGTGAAGGAGGGACTGGAAGCCACACTAACCTCAATCCAGGACCTATCTGGAAATACAACTAAATAGTGGAGAAACTACCCAGTACAAACAACTGAACAAGAGAAAGAGAAAATCCTCAAAACCTTGTACACAGAGAAGAACCAGCTTCAACACAACCTGCCCACACCAGCACAACAAAACACAAGAGGTGGTGGACAGAGTGACCCTCAGTTAACCAGCTGGAGGACAGGACTCACCAAAGAAAGACCCAACTACAATCAAAACCCAAGGACAAACACAGACCCAAGACCAGTGAG
>PVKM010046817.1:0-11605 GCA_004027735.1 Carollia perspicillata
AGCACACGCTTGCATCAGTTTGGAATGTTTAGGCTGTGAGGAACAGAACATGCAGATAATAATAGCATAAATGAAAGTTTCCTATTTACAAATAATGTAATATGAAGGTCGGCAACTACTGGTAACGATTTCTCAGCTCAGCAGTAACTAGAATCTTAATGATTTTTCTAGCTTTTTTCCATGTTCCTCATTTCATGGAACATGAGGCTTTAGTTCTAACTAAAACGAAATAGGTAGATAACTCTACCTAAAAGAGTACAGTGCAAATGAGCCTGGGCCACTTAATGAGAAAAGCAAAGGTCTTCTTGGAAACCCCATTCAGTTTGGTTCCTTTGACATCTTGTTCATCAGGGCTGTGCCACATTGTCACCTCAGAGGTTATGTTTTCCTGAGAGTTTTTTAATCACAACCTGAAGATGTGTCTTCTTGAAAGACAGACCTAAGGCCAAATTTGACTTTGTATATTTACTTAAAGAATTTGAAAGCATTTTGACAGCTGAAGCTTCCTCAATGCATAATGGCTGTAACTGCATTCTGTGTTGATTCCCTTTTCTGGAATCATTCCTGGAATCATCCATGTGACTGAATCTTTTCAATATTTAGGTCTGAATTCAAGAGTTACCTCCATATAAGTACTTCTCTGACCACATTAACTAAAGTAACAATGTTCCCATTATCATTCTCTTGCCACTACCTGAAATTAGTTATTTATATAGTTATTGTTTTGTTTCTAAGTGGAATAGAAGCTCTATGAGGAAATGGGCTTTGCCTTGTTAAGTGCTGTGTCCCCTGTACTTAGAGCAGCATCTGGCCTATAGTAAGTACTCAATAAATGTTGATAAATTTCAAAAATATGTAAATGTATACATTTATGTATATAGCTTACATGATTTGTTTCTAAATTCATCTATCAATCATCTGTATTTAGAGAGTGTTGCTAAAAAGTTAACGGTGACAAGCTATAGAATTGATATTGCATTGTAGTGAACTGTCCTGCCGCAACATTGAACCAGCGTAATGTTCTGGTGACAAAACCAGGATGATTGTGCAAACAGAGTGACTTCAACACAGAGTTTTCTTAGTTGTTCTGGTCTCTGGCCCCCACAATCACAAGTAGTACATCTGACACCAATTATATATAAGTAACAATTCAAAATGATATCATGATGCATTTTCCTAATAATAATACATGTAGCTTCTTACAAATATAATAATTAATATAAGTTTTAAAAAACATATTGTTTCATTTTTTTTGTTGATGAGCTTATCAGTTATAGTAATCCAAAGATATTTTCTATGAATTAGTTTAAAAATTTTTAATTAGAATAAATACAGATATCTATAGCTCTATTTATACATATGTAGGCACTGTACAAAGGGAATAAATTTAACATATATGATTTAATAGAGAAGCTGTCATCTAAAGGTGGCTAGCTTCTCTATTTAGCTCAGTAAGAGCAAAACACTTTGAAACAGATTTTTAGAAAAATTTCTTGAATGATTTCTTAATTATGAGAACTTAAAACAGCCATTTTCTCCTGAAGAAAGCATAATGGGTGCCTGAAAAATGTATGTACATATGCACAGGGGGCCCTGGAACATCACGGGACCCAAACACATTGGGGTACAATAGACTCTTTCTCATGGACTGAGATGGTCTTGACTTACATGAAAGGATGTCTGAGACACAGATGCCTGGACTTATGATACTGGTTGAATTACCAAGGCCTGGATTTTCTTGACAGGGGATAACCCTGGAGATATCTCATGATAGTTCCATTCCAGTCTTCACAACAGGCCAAGGCCTAATACAGTCCTCTTTGAATCAGGGACAGAATAATACCCAGTTTTCAGCCAGATGCCTGGAGTGATGAGGCCAGAAAAGTGACTTGATCAATGGAAGTAGTTGGTGACCTACTAGAAGCTGAGATGGCCTTTCATCAGGCACATTGATGACCTGGAGGGGACAAGGCTGGATCTTTGATGTGAACAGCAGTGTGTCAGTCCAGAAACAAGAGCAGAAATCATAGCATCAGCAAAGGGAGTATCTCTTTGGATGGTCCAAAGACTATTCAATCTTGCAAATGTGGTTTATGTTACCTTTAATTACAGTTGTGATGTCTGGTAGCCTCCGGTTGATGAATCTGAGGTCTGTAACTGATGTTGAGATGGGAGAAATTAAGACTGAATTATGTGAGCCTGAATACTAGGATTCATAATTATTTTAGGAAAGTTTTCTGAATGGTGGAAAACAAACCTGGGCCATAATATAGTTTACTAAAATGTTAAATGAGAACTACTTTAATACTTAGATGAAAAAATAATACTTAGATGATGGACATAATCTTAAATCTAGTCAGTAGACACAACAATTTAACACATAGCACAATGCTCTTTTAAAAATCATTACTGAAGATTCAGTAGATGAGTGTGTTTGGTTCTAGTGGAAGGGTGAGATGTTGAAGATGTTTTTTATTTGTTTGGTTTTTGGTTTTATTTTTACTACTGCACTCATTCTGTTTTGTCATTAAAGGACTTTTACTGTTTCTCAAACTCATAAGGGCTCCCCTGCCCTAGGGCTTACTGGCTACCTGGAGTGCTCTGCCCCAGAATGATGGTTTGCTGTTTCACCTCATTCAAATTTTTGCTCATGTGCTTGTTACCTTCTAAATGAGGTAAGCTACTTCCCTGAACTATCTTCCTGAACTACCACTTGTTAAAATCACAGTCCTCCCTCATATACCCTGGTATTCCTTATTTACCCCTCGGTTGCTTTATTTTCCCTCATACTACTTATTCCTGCATACATTATTAAATTAATTTATCTATTGAATGGGCACCCCCATCCTTATCAACAATTAATGGAACTCAAAATTTTATATGTCTTGTTTACTAATATTGTGTAAAACCTGGTAACAAATGCTCAGTAAATATTGATAAATGAATGAAGGTGAGAATGGAGGAAAATAACTGTATCATAAAGTATGAACTAACAAGAATCAGGAAGATGAATAATGAATCGTGGGGCTGTGGGGAAAGGATGATTGAAATAAAACAGAAAGGTGTCGGGAAAGCATGACAGGGAAAGAAACTTCTGAATTGGACCACATAAGAGAAAGCGTTAGGGCTGGGTAGAATTTTACAAGTGTAGAAGCAATAGGTTAATGGAATACCTAAGCGAAAATCACTGGTGAACAGTTAGCTGAATATCTGGATTTGGATGTCTCTAAAGAATCAGATATATGGAGTTATATAGTAGGAAGGGCTAGAAAATGTACATGCATCAGCCAGATTGCTCTTGGCTGTGAAGAAGGAAACCATGCAGGAAATTATATTCTTAAGAACTCGGACCTAATCACTTAGATATTTATTCTCCCTCACAATTGAATGCCCCGATGGGGAAGATTCAGATTGAGGTGAGTCAGCAGCTCAGTGATATCATCAGAGTCCCAGATTCTTTCCATCCCTCCATAGATGTCAGTCTTTGCATAGGTTTCCTCCTGAGGTTGATTCAAAGATGACTGCTGTAATTTCACTTTCAATATAAACATATCCAGGGTAGAAGGAATGTTCTTGTCTCTTCATGTGGGTCTATCTTAGAAATGATGAACCTTTCTCAAGAAACACTTAACACACTTCCATTCATGTGTCATGCACCAGAGTTGGACTACTTGTCCATTTCTAATTAACATTAACTTAGCAAATATTTAGTGAGCCCATCTCATGTTGCCAGCACTATTCTAGGTATTTTAAAATATGACAGCATAAAACCAAATGAAAGCCTTGCCTTTGCAGAGTTTGTATTCTGGTTGGGGAAATCAAAAACACACAAATTATCAGAATGTATAATGTCAGATTATGACAAGTTCTATGAATAAAAACACAACAGAGTAAGAGAGAAAGAATGAGTATATCATATGGGGAGGAATTTCAAGATGGGCAGGCAGAGAGGAAATGACTTTTATCAGAGACTTGAGTGAACTGAGGGAGGGAGCCATGTGAATACCTGAGGAAAGCTGTTTCCATACAGAGAGAATAGCAAGTCTGGAGTCTCAGCCAGAGTGATCTTGGCCTGGTCGAGAAACACTGTGGAAGTCAAAGTGGCTAGCCTACAATAAGAAATAGAGAGTACGTAAGGAACTGAGGTCAGAAAGCTAGTGATGGGGACAGATTATGTAGGGTTGAATAAAACTTGGTAAGGATGCTGGATTTTGCTTAGGAAGCATAGAATAATTTTAAAGAGAAGAGTGATGTGATCTGATTTACATTTTGGAAAAGATCACTCTGCCTCCACAGAATAAATTGTAGGGGGCAAATGTAGAAACAGAGATGAAAGGCTGAAGCAGAAGGACCAGTAAAAGAACAGTGTGGCTTGGAGAAGGAGGCTGATGAAGGTAAGTGGTTGGATTGAGGACACATTGTGAAGGTAATGAAAGAACTGGCTCCTAAACAGAGTGGACAAAGCCTAATTGTTTAAACTGATCTTCTGGGACAAGTCAAGCATAATGTTCACTGTAGATTATATTAATATCAGATTGTAAAGGGACTTTAATTATGTGCATTTCAACCAGAGGCTGGTCGAATAGCTAGTATATGTGTAGCAGATTGGTTTATCTGACAGGCAGACACTGCGGTAGTGTTAGGGTGCAGGATAATTAGGGCACCCCTCGGGCTCTATACCTGTGGAAGCTGGGGTTTCAGCTTTATATTTCAAAGGCTTTTCCAGTGCTCCCTCAGACTGCAGCTTCTGAGTGGTCTGGTATATAAAGTGACTAGTAGTTCCCATGGTCATATGTCCATTCCCACTTCTTTGATGTAAAGTGTGTCATGCCGTCTTATTGAATGCACGTGGGGACTTGTGATGATTTATCAAATGCTCTATGAACTTTTGACTGAGGCTCTGTAGGCAAAAAAGGAAAATCTGTACTCAAAATAAGTGTCTATTTCCATCAGAAGGAGTAACTTGCTCTTTCAGAGTAAACTAAATATTGAATACCAAAATCAATTTGCCTCCAAGTGGCTAGATGGTCTCCTCAAGGGGTGGTTTCACATCAGGCATTCAGCATCAATCTGTATTGCTGGCAGATTGGGTATTCAGTGACAGTGTTCACTGGATCAGCATCAGTGAGTTGCAACAGATGCTGTGGGGCCTGATGGCCAAAACTGGGTGCTACTAGCTCATCAGGTTACCTTCTCTTTGTTGTGCTGGTTCAGTACTGATTGCTCTCTGGAAGGCATCAAGAGGCAATGCAGAAACCTTTATACTTCATGCCCAGTATCATATATTTATCACTTGCCTTTACCCCTGGCACCCTTGTCCCTAATCATTCAATCTTATGCCTTCCATATTGTGACCAGTGGACAGATCATAGACCAATTACAGTATAACCCAGGGACTTTCAACCAGTGTGCTGCAAGTATTGTTAACATGCACTACCTGACTATTTAGTCAGGGTCCTTAACCTCTTTTCCCTTAAACTGTCAAATTAAAGAATGACAACAGCCAACACAACAACAGCTTTTCAGTGTGAATGAACCAAAATTACACCTATTTATGTCAGATCAGCAAAAATATGGTATATATTTTTAGTGTGTTGCAGAATTTTAATAATTAGTTTATGTGTGTCATGAAATGAGGAAGGTTGAAAATTGCTGATCTAACCTCAGGGCAGTTCTCTTCTCACATAAAATAAATGACCAGATGCACCAGGCCAAACTCTGCCAAACAAAAAGGTTTCACCATACTTCTATCTATTGAAGCCACTATTGAATATCATCCATTTTTAGCTTGTACTCACTTACTGAGCCTATCAATCAACAGATGAAGCCAGGGAGGTTTTTTCCATCATCATATGGTGATAAAGGATCCCTCAAAGGACCATATACATAAGCTGAGGAAGAGCTATGAGTACAACATTGGTGAACGAAATGATAGTCTGGACTACCTGCTTATTGAATGTGTTCATGGCCTATTCTTGCTTATACTTGATATTGCATAGTTACATTGCTTTCATTCTTCCAATGCATGGACTATTGTTGGGTCTGCCTAAAGTTATGATGTGGTAGGTCTGACATAGTCCAGCTCATGATTACCTGTTACCTTATGGTCAGGTCTTCCAACTTTCCACAAACCCAGTAACATGCTAGGGACTGATTTCAAGTGGTATATAATTCTCCACTGTAGATTGTATGACCTTGCTTAAGAATCCAAGAGGTGTCTGTTATGATTCTCCCATTGGGGCTTGCCATAAACTACACAGTATCTTTTCCCATCACTGATATCTCTAATACCATAATGTCTGTTAAGTCATGTGGCAACTCAAAACTGGCAGCCTGAAAGTCATTCTCCTTCTTTGTTTGTGGCAGAAAATCAAGATGTCATAGTCCTGCATCATAAACTTTCTCATATCAAACTTTATCTTCTGTCCCCCTTGATTAAACACCCCCAACACTCTATTGTCACATGTATGATACAGCTACTGCTAGGTCTTAGGGCTCTTTTAGAATACAGTTCCTCTCCTCTTTTATCAGGCCTGACAGGTCTCTTGCTGGGATATTTTGATATCTAACACTGGGAATAGGCTTAGTGGCCAAGAGGGAAGATATGGGCACATCTGGGGGAGCTGTGCAAAAGACTTTTGTGGGTGAGACTCTGTACCATCTTTAAGGGGGTAAGGAGATTTAGCTTTTGATGGGGAGGTATGGAATGTTCCTGGGGACACAGAGATATTGGAAGAATCTAGAGTTGTAATATTTAGTCATGGTATCAACCCAAATTTCCCTGATCCATATATTATGATCCCATTCTTCCCCAAGAGGCTTTCATAGCAGACCTGCTCTGTTTGGGAGTTTAAACTTTCTTGTTGCTTGGTTATTCTATTCAATTAGTTCTCTAGCCTGGTTCTCAAATGTTCTCTTCTCTCCTTCTACAGGAATTGAGAACTTCTTTATATACTACCAAAGAGGCCCTCTGACTTTTTCTTAGCTTTTAATTAGTGATTAATCACTCTCAGCTAATTGTTTTCATTTTACAGGTCAATTAAGCTTAGCAAGAGACACAATTCCATTGACCTTATGATGAATTACTTTGTCCATATTTCTCAAACTAGCAACACAGTGATAGTGCATTCTTGTTCACCACTAAACTAGAATACCATTCCAATTCACACAAGTGGAGGTTTTCACCACTAGACTACAGTTTTGTGCCAGAAGCTATCTGTGCCCCCCAAATATCAGTATTGGGGTTCTATTGCTAGCAGAGTGGTGAACATGGTGAATGATCCACTTTTCAAACTTCTATTTATCTCCTCCTTCCTTGGACCACTCTGGTACTAGTTGTTTTAGGTTGAGTTACCCAGTTATTAGATTCTGAGGTGGAGTGTTTCACGTAGATCATTAGGCAATGCCTTAATAGCAACACCTGGGGAGGGGAGAGTAAGAAAGAGGAATCAGGTTGAGAGAAAACTCAAGAAGCATCGAATATTCAACAACAGCCTTGGCAAATCCTGCAGGAAGCTCTAAAGCTAGATAGGCCTTTATAGTTGTCGCAGTTTGAAGCAAGATGTCCAGGCCTTTATGCCTTTTTATTGAATATTCATTTAGTGAGGAACCTGGGCCAAAGTGTTTTTCCATTGCTGAAGTAATCCCTGAAAGAGCTGAGAGCAGAACACTGTGTTCCTGTCTTTCTCCAACACAAGTCCTTCAAATGAGGTATAAAGCTCTGTCTGTGGGGACACAAAGATGGATAAGAAATGCCATAATTTTAGGGAGAAAGGTGCACATCATTTTGCCACATCCTAGTAATGATTAAGATAACATGCAGTAGGGGATCATTCTATTGAGGAATGAGAAGATATTATTCACATAGAAAAGGAAGAATATTCTAGACAAAAGATCATCATGGAAAACAGAGACGTGGGAAAACCCTCAGGCAGCTCCACTTGTGGATAGTTTTGCATGGACTTTAACCTCACTACTCAGTACCTACTGCCAGTAGGTACTGGCACTCACTAAAGGGTTAGCTTAGTTGGTAGTGTGTAGTGGGGTAGATGAGGTTTGCATTTCAAAGCGACCTGGTGGGCAGTCTAAAGGATGGGTTACAATGCTTACAATGAACTTGTATGCACCTCATGACCTTACTTGACAAAACAAAGCCACTGAAGGTTTCTAAAGAGGAAACTGACTAAAACCTCTTCTGTGTTTTGGTAGAAAATTAAATGTATTGGTGGTAAGTGGATCATGGGACCAGAAAGTAGATGTGGGGAAATCAGCCAGAAAGCTATTAAAATAGTACATGTAGAATTCTTATCAGATAATCTGTTGCTAAAGAAGAAACTCCTATATTGCAGATTGACAGATGGTCTAAATATATGTCCTTCTCTAAACTCAAATTAATTTATTTCAAATCACTGGCCTCCTTTAATTTTTTTTTTTTGTTAGTTGAGACTTGCTCGTTAGGTGAACTATTCTTTATCTCAATATGTGCTTTTTCACATTCTTTCCATTACACTCTATCAGTTTGGATCTTACTCTTCATCTCACACCACTGATACTACAGGGCAAATCTGGAAAAATAATAGAAGGAGCCAGATATACAGCATATGGCTGTATCTTAGTGTGTAGTGGGAAGAAAACCTGTGAATCAGACATGATGCAATCAGAAATCAAGAAGTATAGAATTGAATGGTGAACTGCAGTGGCATTTTAGTTTAAGACTGTTAAATGAGGAAGATTGAATTTCACGTACCTGACCTTTAGACAAACGATATGGAGAGGTCATGATATATGTCTGGGTATTGTCTCTGGTTTCTTCCTGGTGGATGAGAAAAAGCAGTTTTAAGGGCCCAAGTGACAAGGGAATATTTAGCCCTGGCTGGAGTGGCTTACTGGATTGAATGCTGGCCTGTGAACCCAAAGGTCACTGGTTCCATTCCCAGTCAGGCCATATGCCTGGGTTGTGGGCCAGGTCCCCAGTCGGGGTATGTGAGAGGCAACAGACTGATTTATCTCTCACACATTGATATTTCTCCCTCTCTTTCTCCAGAACTCCCTTACCCTTTCTAAAAATAAATAAATAAAACATTTTTTAAAATAAGAGAGAATATCTAAAGGATTAGTCACCCTGAGTTTAGCTAGTGTATTCAAAGTTGAGGAGGGAAGGGTATGATGCTATCTTAATCCTAAAGGGACCAGCAAGCTAACCTCTCTTCCTGGGGATAGGAAGATATAAAGAAAGTCTGTAACTTTCGACCAGGTCAGGAAAGATCCGGGAAGGTAGAGTTAGATTGCTGATGGACTCCTCAGAACAAGCCAGAACAAGCCGGTTTGTTACAAGGAGCCCTTTGTTACATGCATAACAGCTCAGGCAGACAAAACTATCTTGGAGAAGATCATCCAAGGAGCCAGAAGCAAGGAAAGAAATGAACTAAAATATTCCCTTTCTAGGAATCACCAGTTAAGATGGACATCTTGAAATAGGTCAACCAAATCTCTTACCTCAGTAATGACAAAAGTCTTTAAACTCCTATTATTAGCATTCATCAGAGTGCAGGGAAGGGGGTGCTATTGCCAGCACCCCCAACAAAGGTCTGCAAAAGCTCTGACTCTAGTCACTGAGGGAAGGCCTTGGCAGGATGAGAATGCTGGTGAGTAGAGACTTAACGCTCTGAACAGCGTTAAGAATGAGAGTAACCTGGTAGAGAATGCCCCAGAAAGAATCAAATGACTCTCTGAAATATATGAAAGAGAAGTTGAATTTTTGAAATTAAAACTGGTTCAGAGTGCATATCCTGTTACATAATGATATGCGTGTACTGTGAGCGGAAAGCCATAAAAAGCTCATTATAGAGGCCGACTCTTTCCTCCTTCCTCGGACAGGAGGTCTCTGCTTCTCTATCCCACACCAGCTTTCCCATTAGTTTGTGCTCCCTCATAACTTCAGTAGGGAGTCTTTGGGCCTGTTCTCGACATCATAACTTTTTACCTTAAGTTTCCACTGCTAATTAGAAGACATCTTATTTGTGCCTTATTCCAAATCTAAGTTTATAGAAGCAAGAACTGGACAGACCTGAGTCATCTTTTTAAGTCAGGCCACAGAGGTCATGGTTGCCTGGCCAGCCTATAGTCAAGGAACCGGTTGTTTCATGCGTAACAGCTCAGGGAGCCAGGGCTGTCAGAGGCCGATTTTTTTAGAAGTGGGAGCAGGGGTAGGGGAGAGGAGGGTAGGGGAGAGCAATGGGGGAAAATTGGGACAAGTGTAATACAGCAACGATAGAATAAATGAATGGATGAATAAATAAGACTATAAAAAAGCAGTGCAAGCCAAGAAGGTGTGTCAGCCAGTATTCTTATAGCACACTGGCTGGAGTTGTCGTACACGGTTGCCCCCACCTCCTCATCCACAGCTTTGCTTTGTGTAGTTTCAGTTATCTCAGTCCACACATGATCACAAGAAGAAGGGTGAGTGTAGAATAAGATATTTGGAGAGAGAAAGAGAGAGATCACTTTCACATAACTTTTATCACAGTGTATTGTTATAATTGTTCTATTTTATTGTTGGTTATTATTATTAATTTCTTACTGAATCTATCATTTTAACTTTATCTACAGTATCTATGTATAGGAAAAAAACATAGTGTATATAAGGTTTGGTGCTACCTGCAGTTTTAGGCATCCCCTGGGGGTCTTGGGACACATCCCCTGCAGATAAGGGGGGCCACAGTGATGCACTCAGAACACTTTGATAGTAAACTCAGGCCATATACAGCTTCTGTTGTTCATACACTGGGCATTGCAGGTAGAAAAGCCCATTGGCTAGATATTAGGAATAAAGTATTTCGCCAAGCAGTTGGGAGGGGGTTACATTGCACCTGCTCCCTACTCCCAAAGGTCCTCCTCACTTTTTCTGGAACTCCTTCTAGAATAAGTCATCTGATTAAAGCCACCTGGAAGCCCCCCAACTGTCTGCAGGCTTTCAAGTAATTCTCTTTAGGAAGATTGAACTTTCACTGCCCTCTAGTGGGAGTGGAGGAGGCAGTTTTACTGCTAATAATCAGTGGGGTTCAAGTTCAAATGGATAGGTAGAATCCACCTTATCATACAAAAAGAGCCAGTGTGAAAGATAAAAAGACAAGAGTGTTTTCATGTGGATGGATAAAAAAGATGTATGAATAAAATGTCAAAAAAAGTCTGGGAAGAAAGAAAGAGGAAGGAGGAAAACCTGAATGCCAGGAGGAGCCCCATGTTTGGGAGAACAAACATGAGTGAAGGTGAGACCCAGATGGTACACAGAATTAAAAATTGTCTACTACCCAGAGCTGTGTGGGAGCAAAATCTTCATCAGAGGACTGTCTAATGGAATATCAAATGCAGCATCACCTAGTTTCCAAACTTTGAACCACTTTCATCCAATGATATATCTGGTATAATTTTAAACCCATGCCCCCTCTGAGATCTCCCATGTAATGCCTCCTCACAGTATCTCCTTAGCTCTCAAAGCCATGCCTGGGACCTAATTAAGTGTTGAAATCTGGTTTCACAAACTGTGACACCAACAGGGACATCCAGGCCCTAAGTAGATGGTTGAAAGAAACTTCTACAGAAGTAT
>PVKM010046818.1:0-11603 GCA_004027735.1 Carollia perspicillata
GACTCCCAGTGGCCAGGGAGGCGAAGTAGGGCAAAGGATGCTTCCTGGCAGTGCCCTCTGAGGGGGGTTTTGAAGGATGAGTAGGAGTTTTGGGGAGGATGATACAGGGGCTGCAGAAGAACTTTCTGACAGAAGTACCAGCTTCTGCAAAGTGATGCGTGAAAGAGCTTGGCTTCTTTCAGGGAACCACACAAATCCTTTAGCATAGCTGCAATTTAGTGAAAGCGGGGCTGGCAGGGACAGCCTCACTGACCTACGACCTGCACGGTCAGAGAGGGCCCCTTGCTTGGTTTAATGTTCCGCTGTTGCCATCATAAAATTGTTATTAATTTCTGAACAAGGGTCCCTATTAATTATGGAGCCAGTCTCAGAAGCAGGGCTGATATATGCTTCATCAGAAAAAGTGAAAGCATGTGGTTATAAGCAAGCCACTCACAGAAAGGGAAATACAGGTATTTTTTTAATATTTTATTTATTTATTTTTAGAGAGAGGGGAAGGGAAGGAGAAACAGTGGGAGAGAAACATCAATGTGTGGTTGCCTCTCACGTGTCCCCTACCGGGCACATGCCCCGGGGACCTGGCCTGCAACCCAGGCATGTGCCCCGACTGGGAATCGAACCAGCGACCCTTTGCTTCACAGGCCCATGCTCAATCCACTGAGCCACACAAGCCAGGGCCAACACAGGTATTTTTAAGAAGGGGATTCATGTAAAACTTGAGGACATCTCTTTCCAATGTTAGAACTCAGCAGGCGACAGGTTCGGTCCCAGGGAGATCTTTTTGACCGTCTGGATGTGGCACCACACCAGACATTGACTGAGGGTCGGGGGGATTTCTTTTTTCTTGGCCAAGAAAGTATCAGATGTTTAACTCCTCCAGTGGTGATTTTTCTCTGAAAGTCTTTTGAGTCCCCCTCCTGCCAGAATTAATAACTGCTTCAAGAATGCTCTTATGATATCCTTGTATGTCTTTCTGTATTTTTCCAGATAAATTTCTAAAAATTAAATTGCTAGGTCATACAGTAAGTACGTTTTTCATTTTGATAGGTGTTGTTAAGTTGTCCTTCCAAAATTTTTTTCTTCGCACTTCCCCAAATACCTGTGCTGCCCTGTAATATAGGAGCAGGAACTCTGTAGTTACTTGATTGATTGATAAATGCACATGGTAGGTTACGTCAGTTACTTATTGAACCTTCACAAAAACCCATTAAGTAGGCACTGTTATTATTACTGGTTTGCAGTGAGGAAACCAAGGTTAAGATGTTTAAGGAATGTGTGCAAGGTCACCCGTCACCTGGGCCTGACTCCAGAGTTCATCCTCTTAACCATAATTCCACTTCTTTTATCTTAAAACTTGCTTTTGTTTTTTTGTATAAGTAATTCAGGTTTTACAATAAAAAATGAGAAACTATAGATAAACCAAAAAGGGGGTGGGCAATTATCACCCAAATCCCAACGTTGATATCTTTCAATAACCCCAGTTACCAGTTTGGTGTGCATTCCTACAGATTTACATACAATTACAAATATGTGTGCAATTAGAATTTATAATTATATATGAACACAGTCACAAATACTTATTTACCAAAGTGAAATGATGCTCTCTATATTCCGTAATCTGTACTATAATTTCATTTGGAGTATTTCCATTTAAATAAATATCTAGATCTAGGTCAATGGAATTTCACTGTGTAAATGTACCAATGCACCCATTTACCATCAATGTATTCATGCCTGTTTCCCTACCCGTCAGTCACATGGGTCATTTTCAGATCTGGATTTGGAGAAGATCATTCTGGCTTCTGTGTGAACAATAAGTGTACAAGGGGGAGGGCCAGCGAGAAACGCTATTTCGTGAGTTCACAAAAGAGAGGAGGCAACTTGGCCTAGGATGGCAGAAGTAGAAGTGGAAAGGAAAAAGGACCAAGTGGTATGAGGAATACAAAGGGCAGGACTTGGTGATAAACATGGTTTGTCAGTTTAGAAGGAGACGGTGCTTGGAGCTGCCCTGGGGTTTAGTCCTGTTCTGTGAAGGCTCCAATATGGATCCGTGCAAGGATGCAGGGGTGCTTTGGAAGGCGTCCTAAAAATCTGTCCTCTTGGGAAGAGACTTGGAGCTCTTCTATAAAGAGATATCATGGGTCCGGACAAGATAACCCAAAGTGAATTATCTCCTCCTGCATGCCCTGCATCAGGAAGACCAAACCGGCTTCTCAAGCACATCATAGGCTCTGGGGATGGACCCACGTCCTCCAACCTCATGGTTCTGAATGGAAATCGTGTGTTCCGAGACTTTCGGTCACATCGCATTTGGGGCCTGCTGAGCCAACTTGTGGTTAGTGAAGAAAAATATAACACTTCATTTTTCCTTTCCTCAGTTCCTCAAAAAGTTCCCGCAACAGAATTACCATAAGATTCCACTCCTAGGTACATACCCAAAAGAATTAAAAGTAGAAAGGCAAAGAAATTATTGTAGACCGATGTTCAAAGTAGCACTGTTCACAACAGATGGCAACAACCCAAACGCCCACCATCAGGTGAGCGGATGAACAAAATACGCTACATGCATACCATGGAATGTTGTTTCAAAGGAAGTCCTACCCTTTGCAACAGCGTGGATGGGCCTGGAGAGCATTACGCTAGGCGAAACAGACCAGTCAGTGAAAAACAAGCACCATGTAACCTCATTTACATGTGGAAGCTAACGAACAAAATAAACTAACAAACAGAACAGAAACAGATCGTAGAGGACATACTGACAGCTGTCAGAGGAGAGGGAGGTTGTGGGATTGGGTAAAAAAGGTGAAGAGATTAAGCAAAAATAAATAAAAACCTCCAAAAAAGCTGAAGGAAATTCTGACTCATGTTATAACATGGATGAACCTAGAAAGTATTCTGCTCAGTGAAATAGGCCAGTCACGTAAGGACAAATACCCTATCATTCCAGTTGTATAAGGTACCCAAAAGAGACAAGTTCACAGAAACAGAAAGTAGAATAGCACTTACTAGGGGTTGGGGAGGGGAAAGGGGAATTATTATTTAGTGCATTTGTGTTTGGGGTGATGAAAAAGTTTTGGGAATAGACAGTGGTGACGATCATCACAACAGTGAGAACTTAGAGTCACTGGATTTGACACTTACAATGGTTAAAATGGAAATTTTCATTATGTATATTTTACCAAATTAAAAAAGAATATATATATATTTTAAAGCCTGCTTACCAAAGAACGAGTCTTGAAAGAGGCCCCTCCCCTCGCCCCTGGGACAGAACTTGACCATGGGATTGTGGTCCCGAGTCAGGTTCGCCCTCTGAGACCCAGGGACTACAGGGTGGGCAGTGTGCTCTCTCACCCAAAACAATGCAAAATATTTTGGGAAACAAACTATATAACCTGCATCTCCGGAAACCCCCTCCCAAGTGGCTAACCACAGAGGGAGGAAACATGCCAGGGTGAAACCAAAAGTTGACAGTCAGAATTGGAGTCCATGCTATATCATTCTGCAGCAGATAAAGGCGGCGTCGGCACGCACTCACATTTGGTGCATTTGATACACTTGGGCCGTTGAAGCGTTCTCTGCCTTAGTCTTTCTCTCCTCCATTTTTCAGGGATGCTCTTGTTCTCAAGTGTCTTTTAAAACAAGTAGATCTAAGGTATTCGATTAAACCAAAGCTGTTTAAAACCCACTTGACACATCACCTGAATATGAAGTCACCAGAATCGGGCAGTACCCTTTGGAGCGCTCCAGTGACAGCCGGGGGTGAAACTGAGTTACTGTCCGTGAACTGATGCTACAAATGACCGCTGAACTAGAAACAATCGAGCTGCCTAAGCAACCCCCATCCCCCCAAAAAAATTGTTCCAGAGGACAGACACCTTGAATGGAATCTGTCATAAAACGTAGGAATAGCTAAATAAACAAAAACCCCATAGAGTAGCAACATGGTTTCCAGAAAAAGAAAAGCATAATTGACTAATATTGTGCTAGTAAGTGGATTTAAATTACAGTGATAAAATTCTTTGGCGAAAAGCCAAACAAAAGTGACTTTTTCTAAACGCAGGCTTCATGTGGTTAAAGGATGTGCACAGGTTTGGGTGTCGGGTCAATGGTAGGTGCAAATGAAGGGAAATGCTTCTCAAAGGAGGAGGTCAGAGCCCTTCCAAGTCATCGCTATATACGATGAAGGTGAGTGAGCTTTGACATCTGCAAGTGTGTGGATATCAATGAGCTTGGGACCACGACTAGTGAAGGAAGACAAACAGGATGTTAAAATGAAATTTTCACTGAGGCACCTGAAATCGCCACCACATTCTATGGAGGTGCAAGAATACTTCGCAAAGCAAATGGAAAAATACAAATAACCATAGCAACTACCACACACCTATCAGAACAGTCAGAATTCAGAGCGCTGACAACACCAGAGCTGGCCTGGGCGTGGAGCAACAAGGGTGCTCACTTGTTGCTGGTGGGAATGCGAAAGGGTGCCCCACTTTGGAAACAGTTTGGCAGTTTCTTACAAAACTAAACATGCTCTTCCCATACAACCCTGCAATCAGCAATCACAGCAAACACACTCCTCAACATTCACCCACAGGAGATGAAGACATGCCCACACAAAACCCTGCACATGGATGAGGTCGCAGCTTCCTTCACAACTGCCAAAACTTGGAAGCAACCAAGAAGCCCTTCAGTGGGTGAATGGACCCCTGATAATCTGCCCAGGTGCTGAACCTAAAAGGGCAGAGGAAAAATTTTTATCCCCACCCTGACAAAAAAGTGGAAATTGTTGGCTCAGCCAACTGCAGGAAAGGTGGATGTGAGCCTCAAGGATGACCACTACGGGGGACTGAAACACCACCAACCCTTTCTCCACCTCTCATTTCTGCTTCTCTCGGTGCCCCAGTCACTTCCGCACCCCTGCACCCCACAGACTGGCTTCTTCCACACAGCTGGTGGGGGTGTGGCCACCAACCAGCTCAGACTCTTACGTCATAGGTTTGCCCTCTTCATCTGGGTGAAGGTCAGAAACCCCCAGGACTGGACCAGCTTGGGGACCATGCCCACCCCCAGCCAACAACTGAGTTAAAGAAGCAGACTGCTAAGAATATGGGGGTTCTTGTTGGGCCATACGTCAAGAAGCATGTTTCTGAGAAGCGAGTGCCACTTTCCAAAGACAGAATGTTGCCCCGCAGGGTCTGGGCCAAGCAACTGTCTCAGGCCGGCCTGCAGTATGTGGGCTGACTTCATACAGGAAAAAGTTCACAGCACGAGTCCTGGTGACTTGAGAGTATATTTATCAAGGCTGGGGACAGTGAGACAAAGGAAGGGCTTAGGGGAGAAGCGGCAGGAGAGAGGTTAGGCGTTGGTCTGCTTTGGCTCCCTGGAAACGTTCTAGGACAGAAGTGAGCTAAGGCAGGGCTGCTGTTAGTCACTGGGAAGCCAGAGAAAAGGGGGGCCATGGGGATAGGTTCACGGGGGTAAGTCTGGGATGAGCTGCCCCTGCCCACTGCCTACTGCTCCCCTGGTTGCAAGTCTCATGGAGACCCTTATTGTTCAGGAAGAAGTAAAAACTTCATGCACGGGAAGGGGCATGGGTGTGCTCTACAGCAAGCCTGCACCCTGTCTTTGTCGTAAGGGTTTTAATTTTTTTTTCTGCAGGTAAGAATCTTAGGAGAGAGTTTCAGAAGAATATTTATTAGCTTTCCAGGTGCATTTTTAATATGCTGATGCATCAAAATGAGCCAAGCGCTATTGGGACTATTCTTTGGTCTGCTTCACTGTTCTACTTCTGTCTCGGGTCTGTCTCGCTCTAATGGGGCTGTTGTTATTTGTTCCCCTGACTTCATCCATCCTTGGGTTTAGCTGGCACGAATGGCATTAATTGAGTCCCTGTTCTCTATTTTCCCTGACCAGGTAATAAAGCTATTTCCTCTCTGGTTGGGGAGGAGAGGTGGAAACCATTTGCTCACAGGTGTCCTTGGTTAGGGATGATAAGGTCTTGACATTTACTAGCTGGCTGTAAGTTGTTCAAATTTTTGGCCTTGTTTAATTTTCTTGTCTCAGTTTCCCCCTTCCACTCACCCAGGAATCTCCTAGCTTTTTACTATCCTGTCACAAAAACAGTACCCATCCACACATGGTCCTTCCAAACAGCATTGGGAAGGACTCAGAGACACAGCCAGGACCCCTCTACAGCTCCCTTGGCATCCTGCACCCCTGGATTTCTCCACTAACACTGACTGGCAGGAATAGTGGGGAGCAGCAGAATCCTGCCCTGAATCACAGGCTTGTCAGTGCTCAGCTCCCAGAGGGCTAGACGCATCCCTGTCTGGTCCATGTTACTGTATTCAAACCACTTCTGGAACAACGCGGGCCAATGTTTGAGATTCCCATAGTCCCTACTACACAGCAGCTAAGGTTTTCTCCTCACTCTGTGCTCCCTTGATTCAGTGCGAGGTGTCCTAACACCCTAGACCCAAAACTAAACCGGGCCATGGCCCTCTTTAGAGTGGGCCTTGGATGTTATCCGATTCTCGAATAATAGTAGTGCCCACTCTGTCTTTGTCTCCTGCTCCCGCAGAGACCCAGCCTGCTCTGTTGTTACCATACAGGAGGTGAGAGAAGTGCCTCCACTCTGTGAAGTCTGCGGGGCACGCCCCTCGCCGCTCTAGGGAGATAAATTTAGACATAAAACAGGAAGTAATTCTCTGTGTGCCTGCGAGTGATCTACAAAAGTGATTGCCCAGAGATACCTGAAGGCTGCAGTGTGGGGAGCCCTTCTCAAACCGGAGCATGGACCCAATCACCCAGTGGGCTTGTGATGCCCACATGGCTGGGCCCCTCCCCAGAGCTTCCGATTCAGAAGGTGTGGGGTGGAGCCTGAGAATCCGCTTTTCCCGAAAAGCCGATGCTGTTGGTCCAGGGTGCACCTTTTGAGAGCTCTCCTATGGCAGATGTTCAAGAAGAGAAGAAGAACCTCTCTCGGCCTCAGGGCTCTCATCTGAAGTTGAAGGCGCTGGGCGAAGCCGGCTAAGGAGCTCCTTGGGGCCAACGGGCCATGACGCTGGTGTTAAACAAGTGACTACCGCATGCACCGGTGTCGCGCTGTTTTCATTATTACTAAATAATTCTTGATTGCTTACTTTATTAAGATAGCATCAAACTTTCAAACAGCATCAGAACCCTGATGTATTTACAGCAAAACCTCATTGAGTAAAACTCGTAAAGGTCACTTAGCAAAACGCTTAAATTGTAGACCGTTTTAAATAAATGTCCTTTTGCTCATAATTTCAACTAGGCTCCTGCCAAAATGTTACGAAGTTTTCACTGAGGTTGCTATACAAATGAGTTTAGTTAATGATTAGCCTGTAAGGATTAGCACATAACGAATGCGTTCCAAGGCCTCGGGTATAATTTAAACTGTTGTCTCAACTAGACGCTCACCTTCTTCCCCTTTCCTTTCCACCGACTAACAAATCATACTCGCATTTTAATGGAATACTATGCCCATCCTCCTGAAATAACTCTGCTTGTTCTCCACATCTAATTTTAGCATTTACTGTCACTACAATGTTACAATTTGAACTTGGGGTCATTTAAATATTGCCCTTCTCCCCACACAAATCATCTTATTTACGTGTGACTTTGCCTAACGGGGATTCTCCACAATCCTGGAGCAGCGGCCACCTTCCCCGGCTGGCTGTTCTTGTTCACCTGCTCTCCCATCTCTGGGACCTAACGCCCTTCCCCCCGGGACCCCAGGAATGAAGGACCCTTAGAAACCATCTGGCCCACACCCCCAATCTGACCCACCAAATGTGACCTCCCTGTACTGTGCCAAGGAATCCCCAGACTCTGAATGGACAGCCCAAGGGATCAGGACTTCCGAATCCATTCTTGGCCCTTAACACCTTGTGAGGAGTCTGGTAAGGTCCCTCCGTCACAAACCCCGGGAAATGAGGACAGGTCATCCTTGGGAGCACGGAGCAGGGCCAGCACTAACATGTTTGACTGTCTTTACCCCTGAGCCTGTTCACCAGCAAAGGTTAATGTCATCATCTACTGAGCATGGTTATGGTCACCTGATCTTATAAAATACTAAATTATACCCTTATTGCCCAGAAAAGAACCATGCCTTCATTGGTTGGATTCCTTTCACTCTCTGAGTCCACCCTTCCTGATCCTAGAAGGCTATTTCTCTTTGTTCTGGGCTCACCTCTGGGCCCGTTGATAAAAGCCACTAGAAAACTACCAAACTCCATGCCCCAATAATACAGAAATCCTAAGGTCCAAAACCTTGCTTTGCCACTTTTTCATGTTTATATATTTCCTCAACCAGAGCCTGGGCTCCTAGAACACATGGGTCCTGTTTTGTACTTTGTCCTCCATCAGCTGCATCTAAAGGGATAATCAGGCCCCGGAATGCTGAGTCCGCCAGCCAGTGCCTGCTTGGTTCCTAGGGATGGATGTATCTATGGGAGAGGGATGTGTTCTGCAGAGGACAGTTCAGACACATGCACTCTCTTTACCGCTGGCAAAGTCACCAGCCAAAATCCTTATGGTAGAATTGGACCGTGATGAAGTGGCATAGACTAGTAGGGACCACTACTTGGCCTCAGGGCGTAGAGCAGAGGTGGCCCCTTCTGCTCTCTCCATACTCCCCATCTTTCAGGTGCCACCTGATCCCACATTGCCTTTCAGCTGCATGTCTAAATCCCCATCTTCTGGTCTGGTTGGCCTTGGTCCCAAGTACCTAGGGCTGGTGTCCCAAATAAAACGGCAGGATGCAGCAGGACCTCATAAGCAGACTGAGCCAGCACTTACACAGAAGAACAGAAATATGAACACCAAGGAAGATAAAAGTGACAAAGGTAAGTCAGGATCAATCAGAGGAGGGTGTGGTATGTGGCCACCATCTCACTGATCCGGTGAAGGTAAATGCGCTAATTTTTCATGCCCCAGGCCTATGGTCCTTTGATTGGGATGCTCTTAACAGCTCTGGATCTTTGGAGTCCTGGCTCAACAGGTCAACTCCAAGACCCTCCCAGGGAGGGGGAGGAAGTCAGGCAAGGGTTGAGGACAGGGTGGGGAGGAGTGTGTGCAAGAGAAGCTGGTAGGAGCGGAATGCCTGGAAGAAGAAAGGGCCTTTCTCCCTTAAGAGATGGATCTTCGATCCTTTCTCCTGGGCCCTCTACTGGCCTTCTTTGCCTCTCCTACTTCTAACCTTCTGACTCAGGGAAGGGAAAGAGAACCAAGTGGCCTTAGAGAATTGTGCCCTTTGACCGCCATCAGAAGCGACTTTCCCACTATGCCCTTGATCGCATCACTGACAAACCGAAGTTCTCGTTCTCCGAAGGTGAGATGAAAAGCAGAGATGCTAGGCTCTCCCTAGGACAGCGATTTTCAACATTTTTTCCCTCATGACACACATGTGGGAAAAAAGGTTGAAAATGGCTGCCCTAGAGCCATGGCTCTCACCTTGACCACACAGTAACTGGATCAGACGGAAAATTAAGAAAAAAATCCCAGTAACCAGGCAGCGTCCCCAAGCCAATTAAATAAGGATCATGGGTGTGACACCCAGACATCAGAGTATTTTAAAACTCCCCAAAGTACTCTAATGTACAGACCAAGCTGAGCAGCACCGTAGAATCACTTGGAGGACTTTGAAGCCTGCTGTTGCTGGTGCCCCAGCCCAGGCCCGTTAAATTCTGAGTCTCTGGGGACTGTGGACCAGGTGTCAGTATATTTGTAAGGTTCCTTGAGTGACTCTTTTGTGTGTAGATGGGAAACTCTACATAACATAAAATTGACCATTTTACCCATTTTTAGTATCTAACTCAGTGGTATTAAGTACATTTACAGTGTTGCACAACCATTACCCTGATTCATTTCCAGAACTTTTTCATCACTCCAAACAGAAACTCTACATCCATTAAACACTACCTCCCCATTCCTCTCTCCTGGTTCCCCCGGTAACCTCTGTTCTCCTTTCTGTCTCCGTGAATCTCCCTCTATTAGGTAACCTGTATAAGTGGAATCCTATGCTATTTGTCCTTTTGTGACTGGTTTATTTCACTTAGCGTAATGATTTCTAGGTTTATCCATACTGGATATTTACCCCAAAGAAGGGAAAGCAGGGACTCAAACAGATCCTTGTACACCAATATTCACGGCAGCATTATTCACCACAGCCAAGAGCAGAAACAGCCCAAATGTCCACTAACAGTTGAGTGGATATGCAGAGGGTGTTGTATACACACAGTGAAATATCACTCAGTCTTAGAAAGGAAGGAAATTCTGCTAAAAAAAGGGAGATTGCTGGATCATATGGTCATTCTATATTTAACTTTTTGAGGAACCATCATACCCTCATGGGGTTTTTATGCGTAGCCAACAATCAGGAACACTGCTGTGGCCAGCATCCCTCTGACATTCGAAGAGCACTGACTGGTAGTAGTTGATAAGCATTACTGAATGAACTTCCTCATCGGTGGCATCGTAGCCCAATGCCGTTGTTATTGCCACAAAGTCAAAAGACCAGTGGGTGGATTCATGGAGTTGGTGCCCTTTTGAAAACCCCGCCAACTCACGGCCATCGGAAATATCGCCTCAACTGTAGCTCCTCCCTTAAGATGACATGCGTCCCCAGGGATTTGGTAGTACTGATCATTTAAGAATCAGAGTTTCTGGATGACTTGCTTTGTTGAAAATAAGTTACACCTGGTTCCAGACTCTCCCTATCATAATGCCATATCTATCGTGGTATCTTGTATGATTCTATCATAACACAGAGCTCAGCTATGTCTTCTTGAAAAGGAAAGAGAGTATGTTGCACGTATGAATGTCTTCCATCTCAGAAAGCATCGCCGAACATCACTGAGAGCCCTTGGGAGTTACCCTGCATGCGAGGAATTTGTTTTCCTTGCTGCTCCACGGGGTACTTTTTCCTCGGTATTTTCACACTGCTCCTTGCTGCCAACAGATGGCTCACCACTCCCATTCCTGGCCAGGAGCACATAGTGGAGTCAGCCCAACTTGTACTCCAAGCGCTGAAAGAAAAATTGACCGAGACTGAAATGTATAGTTGGGTAACATAACTAGCTCATCTGTCCAGATTCATCTATGCCTTTCATTGCCTTTGACTTGCTATTTTGCAACTCAGAGACAGAAGGTGTAAAAAACTGATACTAACACAAGTAATACTTAATTTTAAGTAAGTAAATTCTTCCAGGGGCGGTGTAACTGATCTCCCTGCCCCACTGTGGAAGAAGCCAGTTTTGCATCCATTAAGCTAATTCATTTCAGTATCCTCCAGGGTTTACATATTTACCTTTTTTTTTTAACTTTTTTATTGATTATGCCATTACAGTTCTCCCATTGCCCCCTTCATTCCCCTCCACCTTGCCAACCCCCTCCCACCCACTCTCCCCCTCTTTAGTTCTTGTCCATGTATCATAATTTCTTTAGCTTCTACATTTCCCACACTACTCTTGCCCTCTCCCTGTCTATTTTCTCCCCACCGTCTATGCTACTTATTCCCTGTGCCTTCTCCCCACCCTCTCCTCCCACTCCCCTGTTGCTAACCTTCCATTTTTGTGGCT
>PVKM010046819.1:0-11615 GCA_004027735.1 Carollia perspicillata
TCCCAGTCAAGGCATATACCTAGGTTGCAGGTTCGAAACCCAGTCAGGACATTTATGGGAGGCAACCAATTGATGTCTCTCTTTCTCCTCCCTTCTTCTCTCTCTAAAGTCAGTGAGTATATTTAAAAAAGTAAAAAAAACTCTGTTTATTTCCCCATTGTAACAGCAAGCCTTAAACTACCTTCCTCTCTCTACCGTGATAAATTTAGGCTTTTTCTTGCCTTTGAGAACCTTCCCACTTTCCTCTACCCTTACCATGCCATTCAGTTCTGTGGGCTCTGGTCACTTGCTCAGCTGACACGAGGCAGTGTGAGACTCGGGCACAAGCTTGCCATGTAGAGGCAGACAGCCTGTGCGTCAGTTCCATACACTAGTCACTGTCTTTATTGTGGTATCGCTTGCAAATTACCCACAGAGGTTTAATGAGAAGACCTTGATCGTTTGCGTCCAGTGTCCCCCAAACCACCCCCAGGTTCGATGAGCACCCATCAAAACTGAGGTTTCTTTGGCAAGGCGGAAGGGGATAGGCTATTGGCTAGGCAGTCAATGGGGTAGGTCTGCCCCTGTTGCAATGGGCAAATAATTTATCCTCTGTGAGCCTTGGCGTCCCTGTCTGTAAACTGGGAAGAGTATACCTACTCTTCCCAGGATGGTCGCGAGACTAAAATGACATCATGAAAATGAAGATATGAGAATGATTGCCTTTAGTGTTCGTGATCTGGCCCCTCCTTTCATAAGGTTTTAGAGGCGTGCTCACTTGCAGACGTTTTACTTCCTTTTCTCCCTTGTTCCAGACCTTCTCTTGTGCCTAAGTTCCTGAAGTGGACATTGTACTCCTGTTACTTCCTGTTAACTCTTACCTTAGTCTCAATTTTTTTTCCAGCCACGTAATAAAAACTGTCTTGAATTTGGTGTCGAATGATCTCTTTGCAAAATTAATAAACCACTTCTTGTCTTTAGGAGCGTCTTACCTAAAAGTCTCCTTGTCATGCTCTCTTGCTTCCCTCTCCCTCTGACACCAGAATCCAGGCCACTCTCTAATTACTTCAGGGAGACCTTCTCCCTCCCTTCTCTGAGTTTAATAAATAATCTTGCCCCTCTGGTTGGCTATAAGTCTTTCGTTTGTTTAGAGCGGGACATTCCTTGAGGGAAAGAACTGTGCTTTCTCCCATGTTCAGTGTGTGCAGTGTATTTCACCCATGGAGTCATGAAATCTGAGAATTAAGATGATTATGCTACCCCTGGCTGGTGTGGCCCAGTAGATTGACTGCTGGCCTTCAAACCAAAGGATCATTGGTTCCATTCCTGGTCGGGGCACAGGCTTGGATTATGGGCCAAGTCCCTAGTTGGGGGTGTCTGAGAGGCAGCCACACATTGATGTTTCTCTCCCTCTCTTTCTCTCTCCCTTCCCTTCTTTCTAAAAATAAAAGAAAATCTTTTAAAAAATTATTATGCTAAAATACCAGTTTTTAAATGACAAGTCCTCCCTTAGGGTAAAAAAATGTCAGTTCTAATTCAAAATGTATTCCTGAGAAATCTTAAAAGGAACCCTGCTGTTTTAGAACTTTAGATCTCTTTATTTGCAAAGAATGCTTTTACAGAGTAGTGTTTTACAAAGGGCTGTCTACCCTTTTTATCATAGCACTCTGGGTAAATAAGTTAGTCACAGCCCAAGAGAAATGAGGCATCTTCCTCATTTCTCAAAGCTCTTCCTCAAAGCTCAGTACTTACAATGTCAGTTATCCATTTATGCCTTCAGTAAGTACTTATTGGACACTCACTGGGTGAATCAGACAGCCTGGTCCCTGCCCAACTGGGGCTTAGGATGGGCCTTCAGTCTTGTTGAGGAGACAGATTCGGCAGTGTCGGGAATGTTGCTGAATGAACAACACGGTCGCTAAGGGACGCCTACTCCAGTCAACGAGTACAATTTCTCAGGAAGTGATGTGTATGCAGAGCCCCACAGGATGTGCAGCCAGGTAAAGAGAGGGCAGATAACTGTTTCAAACCGAGAAGTAATGGGTTTGAGGCCTTCTCGGAGATACTCAAGAATTTCTGTTGTCATATGAGTGTAGAGTAGGAGTGGGGAGAAGGGCGAGCATGAGCACTGATACAGATAGTATCCTGTGGTATACTCACCGTGGGGTGTTGGTGTCATTGACAGATGGACGCCACCAGACACAGTGGCAGAAAGTGGACTGTTTAGCAGTCAAGGCTTTGGGAAGTGAGAGAGATGGTCATGCAGATTGGGACATCATACGCTGCTCCGGGATAGCGGCATAAGTTGCCTGATTCTCTGAAAATGACACTCTCCAGAGTGAGGATTTAATCGGGTGTGCCAAGCTCCCTTTGTCGTTCTCATTGGCCATTGTTACAGGGGTTTTCTCCCTGCCTGAATATTGTGAGTCAGCCCCCCTATCCCCCTCATGGGTGCAAATAGCAGAAGTAAGACTGCTCTAACAAGATCCATAGGCCTGTTGTCTGCAGCATCCCCTAGCAGGTCCAGCCCGAGGACCTACTTGAGGTCACTTCCTGTGGCCCAGATAGTGCAGAGTGTGAACTTTGAGATCTTTGTCTACATACGAGCCTTTATAGTTTATATTTTAGTGCAACAGAGCCTTGACACATTGTGCCTTTCCAGGTCTTCAGGAAAGTCAGTTGTATGTTTTTATTTTGTAAAGGTGCAACTTTGTGTCTTCCAGTTTTCATTTTGTTTTCTGTATTTGCTCATTGTTAGTTAAGAAGGATTTCTGTTTATATTAGGGCTTGCCAAGATTTCTGCGTATTAAAAATCTGCCCGATGTATCATGCAATGGGTTAATCTAGGAAAGGAGGGACATCTTTTCTTTGAACAGGAGGGAGGAAAAAGAAAATAAAGGTGGGATACTGAGGGTCTAGAAAGAAAGGAAAGGAAAAAGGGAGCCTTGATCTCATTTGTAGAGTTGGAGGGGAGATTTTACTGAGGTAAAAGTTAGAACTAGAGACTGGAGACTGGTAAGACAAGTTTGAAACAGCTCCTGGGGGAAAACTGGGGAGTTTGCTAAGGGTCTTTGAAAGAGATGGCTTAGAGACCCAGTGTGGGTGAGCACTCCGCTGACAAAAGTGCAGGACTGGCAGTGCTTCTCGTGTTTTTGTTTCAAGTTCTGATTAACAAGGAACGTGCCCCTATGATTTCAGAGTCTTACAAGACCCATTTCTGGGAGAAATTACAAATGTAATAACCATTGTACTGGAGTGGAGCACAGACTCTTTTTTTTGTTTTTATTCTTTATAGACTATCTATTTAACTTTGCAACCGCTGCTACAAAAAAGATAACCGAATCAGTTGCTGAAACAGCACAATCGATAAAAAAATCAGTAGAAGAAGGAAAGATAGATGACATCATCGATAAGGTACATTTAAATATCTTTTGGTAGTAGGAATTTATGAAATTCATTTGCAGCTAATATCCCTTCTTATGAATTTTATTAACCCAAGTAGGATATTATGTTCTGGTAAAAATATTAATATTTGAGAATCTAGGGTTTTTTTCTCTTTCTGTGTAACAAGTAGGCATGGTATAAATTATCTGATTTAAATAATCTTTGTTCTTTAACATAGTCTAAAACATATTGATACTTTTGGGTAATACTAAACTTTTCATATTGTGAGTTTCATTTTAACTATAACCACTTCAGAATATATTTATGCTTTTCATTAGTTGATTGATTTTTTTTAAGTCTTAGCCCATTATGAGCAGCCTTTTAGACACTCAACGAGTTAGTTTGTTCATTTTTTACCATGGTAAATTTTATTTGTGTTGATACTTATTTGAACTAAGGAGATCATCCATTTAATTTTAGATAGCTTATTATTTAGATACTTTCGTTGTGTGTATTATTCGTTAGAATGAGATTTCACCTGTCTTATATTTTTTTAATAATGCAAAAGTTCAGTTTTTAACGCATTTTTGCATTTGAAAAGACAGCTCATCATCAAGGGCGTTGTATAGTTAAAATTCAAAAAATGATGACAGTTCTCTCTTGTTGCGGATAGGGGAAACTCTCACTTGTTTAGCCTTTTTATTTTTTTTCAATTATAAAATTCATCTACATTATATATACACAAACACACACATACAGAGGGACAATACATTTAATTATCACATACAAATTTAGCCTTTTTATTTGAAGAAAACAAAATGTCTCAAATAGACTTTACAAATCTTGAATGCAATTCTTACCTAATGATAAACTTTTTGAGGTAATTTGACTCTATGTATTTTTTAATAGACTATTATAGGCGATTTTCATAAGGAACAGAAAAAATTTGTTGAGGAGCAGCATACAAAGAAATCAGGTATGTATAGGTTTGTTGAACACAACTTACCTGCCAAATTGTACTGAGTACTTATTACATGCCAGTCACCATGAAAAGGCCCTGAGAATACAAAAATGTGTAAGTAATGGCCTCCATTCTTTGGGTAGTACAAAGATTAGTGGGGAAGACAAGCCCATAAACCTTTGGGGTTTAAAGAAATGAAGGCATTGTTCCCTGGTTGGGTGAGGTCAGCCTGTGACGACCCGTCTGAGGAGCAGTACCTTTCTTTACTGACAAATGCTTGTTTAAATGTTTGCAATTATAAAATCTCAGAATCCCTACTTTTACCATTTGGTGCTGCTCAAACACAAAACTGGCCTCGTGTCTTTGAATCTGGCAAAGGTAGGGTCAAAGAATTCAATCCATTTGGGCAGTGTTACAATTCAAAAACTAGTTAGTCCTGCGGTGAGTTCCCGTCAGGCATTGTCGTGCCTTGGTAAACTCAGAGGTATGAAGCAGCTCTTTGGGACAAATAAACTATGCTAATTAGCCTAACAGTGATTCATGGGAAGCAATAAAATTGGCTTGGAGACTTGGCGTAGAGCTGGTTTGTGCCTCTGAGATACGAACTGTGAGGGCATGAGGGTGAAGGGCTTGGAGGCGATTTCAGTGTTGAGGTGCCCATTGAACAGCCAGGTGAGAGAAACACGTACAAAGGCAGGGAATGGAAGGCAGGCGGCATATCAGGACCATTTTATTCCTTGGTCACACTAGTCACATATCAGGTGTCCAGTAACCACGTGGGACTAGTGGCTTCCATATTGGACAGTGCAGATGTAGAACATTTCCATCATTGCAGAAAATTCTGTTAGCACTGTTCTAAACTAATTGAACAGGGTCCACTAGCAGTTCGTGTGTTCAAAGCATGGAGGAGAATTCCATCTACAGGAACAGATTATTAGTCAAGTCACGTAAAAACCCTGAGAGTAGGTGAGCTCCTTGATGAAAAGTGTGCCCAGCGTGAAGAGAGAGAAGTGGAGACCTGCCATGTTTCGGGGGAAGGAGGAGCAGAAGGGATTGACAGTTTCCAAGTGCCTACTAAGGGGTGGGTGCATTACACGGGGTGGGGCAAAAGTAGGTTTACAGTTGTTCATATGGAAAATAATATAGTAACTAACAAACAGTAACGCAAGAATAAACTTTGTGTTTCACATACTCAGAACTGTAGCCCTGCTTTTGCTCCACCCTGTACACAACATCTCATTTAATAAAAGGAAAGCCCAGCAAGGTTAAGTAATTGCTGAAGGTCGCCCAGCTGGTAAGTGATGAAACGAACCTGCCATCGAAGCCTGCCAGCGCCCCTTTACCCAGGGGAGGACAGCTCGCAGAGAGAAACAAGGGAAGCCTCCAGAGGGGAGAATTGGCAGGAGAGCACGGTCCGCTGAGAGGCCCATTCGCAGTGAGCATGGGAGGGCGCCGTGTAAGCGCTCCACTCAGCGGTCATGAGAACTCTGTGAAGTACTTGCCTTTATCTCCGTTCTCCAGATAAGGAAACTGGCCTAGAGACCGAAGAACCAAGGAGTGTCCTTGGGGTTGGACAACCAGGAGGCTATTGGCCACTCGGAATAGATGAGTTTCAGGGAAGCAGGGATGTGGGGATGACTTTTCTTTACCAGTAGCTTGGGCCTTGGGAAGACCCCATTATCTGAGGATAAGTGGTGCCGGGAGAAGCTGCCCTAGGTGAACAGACTTAAAATGGAGACCAAAATGTTATAGTAAGTGGTACGAGAAAAAAAAGTTTTAGAGGCTTTTTACCCTAATATTTTTTTAAAGGTAAGGAATTATTCATTTAAAAGTTATACAGACTTAGAGTAATGACTTGATGTCTTCATTAAAATACTAAAGTCCTTCAGAATACCCACAGACGCACACAGCCCTTCCTTCTCCCCCTGCCCTAGTCCTGGGTACCGGATCTCAGGAGAAGAAGTAGAAGTCCGTGATTCGGGCTACCAGCACCATCAGCTGTGTCGCCGCCATGGTCTCCAGTTAATCCAAAGCCATGGGGCACCTTCTCATGGGCCACCAGCAAGAGTCCTTTCACCCCTTTTCTTCCAGGCAAAGTCTCTCCTGCTGCCTAAGCCACATGGCAAAAGGGGACCCCAAGCCACCAGATCCCCTCTGCCAAAGCCACGTGGTTCTCCCTCCCCTAATATTTTTTTAAAGTATCAAAATATGTTTGTCTTATAATTATCAGAATTTGGATTGTAATTTCCACCATTTGCTTGTTTAGGATGATCCAAAGAATGAACTTGATGTTGTTTGCTCATGTGTTCATCCATGCACGAACATACGCATGTCTTCTGTCAACTGGCACACAGTAGGAAGTCTCTACCACTTATTTGACTTTTGCAGCATAATAGTAAAAGGGCTTATTTCTGCAAAACTGCGAGGACCCTCTGCTGTGTATATTCTGTGCTGACCACCCACCTCCATAGCGTTAGCTCTGCCCTCTTGCCCCGCTCCAGGCTCAGACGGTAGAGCCGCTTCCTCCGAACACTCCCCTCACCCACACACCCACCTCTGAACTCCTCCTAGTCCACGGTGGGCTCCCAAGTCACCACACACACTGCGGGGGACTTCCCTTTCCAGGGGGTTGCCCTTTGTCATTTGACATCATAACCGTGATGAGCTGTAATCATCTCATTTTCTTGTCAGCCCCGGAGACAACAGGCTGGGTTGTAAGGCGGCTTGGTATTCCCAGCACTTCGCTGCTTCAGGCCCAGAGGATTGAATCCCAGCCTCGATGCTTATTGCCTCCGGTTTGCCTGTTTCTTTCCTGTGCTTCCACTCCTGACCACCCTTTTCTTAATTCCTAACTGCTTCTCTCACAGCCTCCTTACAACATTTTGTTGTGAGTCAAGTATGATAACGTTTCATAAAAACCTTTATTTGCGAATAACTTTAATAGACAGAGAAGTTGCAACAGTCGAAGTAGTATAGAGAATACCGGTATGCTTTTCTACCCAGACTGTGAAAGTTTTACAGCTTTAGGAAATTTAACATTGATGTAGTACTCACGTTCAAATTTCGTCATTGACCCAGTATGGTCTTTTATATGTTTCCCCCCTCGGCACAGTATTGCATTTTTTTGTCACGTCTCTTAGTCTCCTTGAATCTAGAACATTTCCTTAGCTTGTTTTGGTCTTTTATGACAGAAATGGTTTTAAGAATTCCTCCCCATTTTTTGTAAATAGACCATTTCTTATTTCAGTTGTGTTTGATACTTCCTCACAGTTAGATTATAATTAGCTTCAGATTATGCATTCTTGGTCAGAAGACTACACAGATAGATGATGTGTCCTTCTCAGGGTATCTCATTGGGAGGCCCACAGTAGCCATCTCTCCCTTGTTGGTGATGCCGATTTTGGTCGCCTGGTCAAGGTATTGCCCAATTTCTCCACTATATAATTCAAGTTTGTTTGTTTTTTTAACCAAATGCATACGTGCATAAAGTTTATGCTTGAAGTCTGGGAATTATGAAGAACTCATTAGTAAACTACTAAAATGGTTGTATGGAAACTTGCTCATTTTTCAAACCACAGTTGCAGTGTTAACCCTTGTGACCTGTTTTTTTCTTTTCTTCTTGGCTATTACAAACCTTTTAGAAGCAGCAGTGCCCCCATGGGTTGATAGTAGTGACGAAGAAACAATTCAACAACAAATTTTGGCCTTATCAGCTGTAAGTATCTTGTGATACTCTGTGTAGAAGTGCTTTCTTCCTATCACAAGTTTATCCTTGGCAGTTGTTTATCTTCTATACAATTTTTCAAGTCTTTTAAGACATTAGGAATGTACAGATCAACTTTCGCCTTTTTTTTTTTACTAACTTTTAATTTGCTTCTCCATAAGTTCTTTTTTCTTGATGGAATAGAATAGTCTATTACACAGAATAATTCTTTCAGCCTTAAAAGAATTCTTTTATGTTATTAAGATGGATAGTCTTTTGAAATATGCTACGATCCAAAGCTTTCAGACAGCATTCTGATTCTTCTGAGTGAAATGATTATATTCTAAGTTTCCTTTTCACTGCTATGTGTGTTCGGAACTGAAGTTGAAAGAAATTAATTTCATATGCTGGCCCACAAAAATTTCTCTTGGGACTTCAGAGGGAACATAGCAGTACCAGTTAATAGGTGTATAGACCCGACAGTTTCAGAAAGCGCTTTCACGCACACTGTCTCTTTTCAGCCTCACGACACATCTGCGAGAGGTAGGCAGGGGCCTTTGTCGCCAGTATACAGGTGTGGGGATTGAGACTCTCAAATGTGACCCTCACTTACCTGGGTCTCCACTGGGCTGTGAACTCTCAGGGGGCAGAGACTGGCTTTAATCTCTGTTGTAAGGACCGAGGCCCCTACCTGGCACAGGACTCAACAAATAGAGCTTTTTGTTGTCAGTGGTTTTCAAGTTTTGGGTTTAACCCACTTTTTTTAAAAATCAAAGTCACAAATGGAACCTCAGTCTAGACAACAAACAAACTGGACTTTACCTCCCTTCTAGCCGTCCCCCAGGGCATTTTAAGATTTTTCTTTCCATTAATAAGCCCTTTAAAGGTCTGAACATCCATTACAAGTTCAGTGTGAACAGCGTGTATTTTGTTTACTATGTTACAACCAAACTTGACACTGACGTGACATACCTGCATATCCTCGAAAGAAATAGGGACGGTTAGTAATTGTCATTTGAGGGGAAACCTAAACTCACTGGTCAGCTCCCCCAGGTCCTTTAATCACCCCCCCAAACCTATTCTTCTCATCTTCTCTATCTCAGAATAGGACTTGATTTATTCGCCATTTTTTTCTGGCCACAAACTTGGTCTTCCTTGAGTCATACCTTCCCTTCCTCCTGCCCCTCCCTCCGAGTCCTGACAATGCTGTGTTCAGAATATAGCTCTGGTCCACTTTTCTGCTGCTACCACAGGGGTCCTGCTGCCGTCATCTCCTGCCTAAGACATCTCATCTGTTGTCCCCTCCTTGCCCCTTCCCAGTATAAGCTTATCTCAGCAGCCGGAAGGGTCCACTGATGGTGTGAATCGCTTCATGTCACTCCCCTACATTGACTCTTCGAATGGCATCTCATCTCTCGTAGACTAAGATATAAACTTCCTCTGCAGTTTCTAAGGCCCCGGGCTTTACACACCTCTCCTCCCTCATGCCCCACTGCGCTGACCACCACAGTGGCTGATAGCCACTGTTCCTGTCTGGTGGACAACTAGGCCCATTAGGAGGCTGCTGTAGAAACCTCGGGGAGACATTGGGGCAGTTTCAGGCTTTGAAGTTTTTACACTGGCAGGTAAAATAACTAAAATCCATTTAGGCTCACATTCTTGCTGTATTCATATAGGAATTCTCAAAAACCAAAAATATATTTTTTAAATCCAGCCTAGGCAAGATGAGATGAAATTGGTGCTTTTAGGAGCAGCGTAAACTGCTCCAATCTTTCTGGGGGAGAGTTTGGGCAATATGTACTGAAATAATCTTACTCTTGGACAAGAAATCCCACTTCTAGGAATCTAGTCTAAAGAGATCACTTTAGAAGAGAATCTTTCTAAGAAAAGATTAGGCACAATGAACTGACTACCGAAATGAGCTGGTAAAGTGAATTATGTTCATTCGGTGTAGACATAGCTACTTTGGAGATTGGAAGATATTTGTGACCCTGAGTGAAAAGGGAAAACAGGATGCACAGCGTGCGGTGTGTCTTTCTGTTTAGGTGAAATTGTATTTGCACAGGCACTGTCTATACGCAGAGAGGGTGTGCGTGGGGTTGTTTGTGGATGGTGGGGGGTTTGACTCTATGCTTTGCTTTTGTTTTGAATTTTTAGCAAACAGGTGTGGATCATATTTATAAGTAAAAAACATGTTTTGTTTTTTTTAAAGAAATAGAATAGAAACAATCAGTGTTGATGGCCTGAGTGGTCCCAAACAGCAGCTTTTTGCCTTGGTTATTATGCTCTGTCTGTAGGAGAGGGGATGATGGGAGACCTCCGTTTATACAGTAATCAGCGGCGCCGTGCGCTGCCTCACAGGAATTCCCAGCCACCCTCATTCCCTAGGAAGTGGGCCCTATCCAGGGCAGCTTTGCCTTTGGGTCTTGCATTTCATTTCCTTCTCGGCTAACTGAAGAAAAGTGGCCCAAGAGCAACACAGACTGTCTGTCGGCTCTTCCAGTTTGGATGTAGCGGGCCCAGGGGTGTTGGGGGTCACAGCAGGGTCCTCTCACAGTTTCATGTTACATACTGACTCGGGGTCATAAGCCATATGACAGTCGTCTGTGAAGGGGATGCTTTCTCACTACAGTCTTGGGTCGAATTCTTTTTTAATGAGACTCCAGTGTTAATACACTAATGACAAAGTGTTTGCATAAGTATCTGTATGACATTTTATTTTGTCAGTACCTCTTCACGGGTTGTGGATTCTCTAACCCTTAGTGTAAGGCATCTAAGCCTGAGTGCAGCGGTGTGAAGAAGGATTTACTTAAAATTATTTGTCATGTTTTTTAAAGTTTTTATTTGTTTATTTTTAGGGAGAGGGGAAGGGAAGAAGAAAGAGAGGGACAGAAACACTGGCGTGATGGAAACATCGACCACTTGCCTCTTGTATGTGCCTTGACTGAGGACCAATCCTGAATCCCAGGCATGGATCCTGACCAGGGACCGAACCTGTGACCTTTCGCTTCGTGGGACAATGTCCAACCAACCAAGCCACACCGGCCAGGGCTTCATTTGTCACGTATTTTTCCATAGGAGATGGAGTCCTGACCTGTGTGGCTCAGTTGGTTGGATGTTGTCCCGCAAAGTGAAAGGTTGCAGGTCCAGCTCTCTGTCAAGGTGCTTACGAGAGGCAAGTGAGTTTAAAAAAATAGAAGAAGATTGAGATCCAGCAGGGCAAGAAGAGTTAAGGGGAGCCAGTTAATTCATTTTCCTGCTCTCTGCCGCAGGCTTCCTAGCACCATGCCTTTTGCTTTGGAAATTTGCAGGAGGCAGACTGCAGGAGTGAGCAGCCGGGAGGGCTGCATGAAAAAATTGGAAGTGCTGCATAAGTTCAAGGTGGCAAGATCTCAGTATCTTGCTGTCCCTGTAGTGTTGTCACACCTGTGCAGGGTTCATCGTGCAGCGTGAAGTCAGTGTCCTCCTAGATAAAAATGGGCAGAGCAGGTGAGATGCATAGGCAGCCCATTGAGTTTGCAGCTGAGCTAGAGTGGGAGGAATACCCCGGAAGCGGAAGCCTGGCGTCCTGGCTCTGCCACTCGCTTA
>PVKM010046820.1:0-11609 GCA_004027735.1 Carollia perspicillata
TCTAGTGAACTGTTGGTGAGAATGCAGACTGGTGAAGCCACTGTGGAAAACAGTATGGAATTTCCTCAGAAAATTTAAAATGGAACTGTGTTTTGACCCGGCAATTCCACTGCTGGGATTATATCCTAAGAACCCCGAAACACCAATTCAACAGAACCTATGCACCCCAATGTTCATAGCAGCACTATTTACAATAGCGAAGAGCTGGAACAACCCAAGTTCCCATCAGTAAATGAGTGGATCAAAAAACTGTGGTACATAATGAAATAGTACGTAACAGACAGAAAGAAAGAAGGAGCTCCTACCCATCATGACAGTGTGGATGGATATGGAGAGCATTATGCTATGTGAAATAAGCCAGGTGGTGAAAAAGAAATATCATACAATCTCACCTATAAGTGGAAATGAATCAACAAAACAAACAAGCAAACAAAATACAACCAGAAACATTGATATAAAGAACAATTTGGCAGAAATCAGAGAGGAGGACATAGGGATCATAGCGGATAATGCAGGGGGGCATCAAGGAACACGTATGAAGAACACATGGACAAAGCCAAAAGGGGTGGGTTAGAGTGTGGGAGGGGGAGTAGGTGGGGAGGGGCGGTATGGTGGGCTGAAAATGGACACAACTGTACTTCAACAACAATAAAAAAATAAGAAAAATACCAAGAAGCAAGAGTGGATCCCAGGTTGCTAATTCTAGGGCAGGTAGTATGGTGGTAGCAGTTTAGAGACTCTGAATACATTCTTCTTGGATTCAACTGTTAACTGACCACTGACCACTTTCCAACTGTACAATTTTGGAGGTGTAACTTAACCACTCCATGCTTCATTCAATCTCCTTATCTTAAAATGGGGGTAGTAATACTGTCTGTCTCAAAGACTGCCTGTCATGTAGAATGAGGATTGATATTTAAAGCAGTTAGAACAGTGCTTGATGCCGTTAAGTGCTCAATAAATATTAGTTACTTTTGTTACCTATTATCAACCCAGTGCTTAGTCATTAATCCAGTGTGTTTGGGGCGTGTTCTCTATATCCCTATGAAAAGGCTGATTAAAAAAACAACAATGGTTTTTAGATTCTACTGGTCGGTCATACTGTGCATCAGGAAGAAAAGTAAACTAGTCTGAGGAGTGCCACTTACAGCCACTCACACATGTCAAACAGAGCAGCTTCTTAGTTGAAGACAGTATTTCAGAGCGTGTTGATCAGAAACCAAGAAATGACTTCCACAGATCTGACTGAGACCACATCTTCTGCATGTTCTGATTTCACTTTCAGAAACTAGTAAATTGCAAGTCACTTATACCAGGGAAATGGCACAGCATTATGAAACCTCTATTCTAGCATGAAGAAGTCAAACAGGTTTTTCACATAACAAGAGCTTTGGCATCTCACTCAGGGCTTAGCTCCTTGTCAGTTCCTCCATTCCCTAGACAGAGGTAATGAGCTCTTTGGACAGCTGAGCCTGATCCAAGCTTAGGGCATGGGGCAATGTACAGGTCAGGGCAGTGGGAAGCTGCTTCAACTCTGGCTTAGAGAAACTCTGGAATATGGGAGCTTAAATACAAGTGAGAGGCAAATACTTGAGAGACCCCTGGCGATCCCAAGTCCATCAGGGCATATTTGGGGGAGTTCTGGGCCTAGACCTACCTGGATCCAATAGAACCTTCAGAACTCACAAATCTCCAGGAGTTTCCTGAAGGATCTTCAATTCTGTATCAGGTAAGAAAGGTTGGAACTAACCCCAAGAGCCTTCCCTGATGCCTTCACAATCAAGAAACTACACGTAGCACCTTTACTCACATGGAACAGCTTGCATAACAGATCTAAATATTCTACAAGAAGTAAGAACATAGGGCTGAGGGAGATAAAGATCAGGTTTCAATCTGGAAAATAAATACCTTTTACTGACATACTAATAAAAAAACTAGGAAATTACCAAAGCTTTCAGGACAAGAGTTCTATTCATTCTTTATTCTAACCTGCTGGGATAATCATAGAACACTCATGTGGCACATGAGGTCTGAGTAGAAAATGCTAATCAGTTCTATAAAATATGTGATCTCTCTACTTTTCTACGTTGTCGTACTCAGACAAATTGGCTTTGGGACTGGTGGGTCTCACTTCTGGTATATGATAAAATTTGGGGTGTTTTTATGTTAGGAAAATTAATTTATCAGGAATGCTATTTTTGATATTGGATTGAAAAAGGGAGACAGAATTTAAGCCACATATCAAGAGCACAAACACTCCATTTTAGGTTTGTTCTTGCAAGTTTAGTAAAAGGAATCTTGTTAAACAGGTTGGTATTTCTACTTTCGTAATGAGGATGGCTGCTACCTGTTATCAGGTATTGTTCCTGGCACTTTGTGTGTTTTATCTCTAATTCTTATGGCAAACTTGCAAGGTAAATGTAATTGCTCCATTGTAGAAATGAGGAAACTCAGGTTCAGAGTGGTTACTTTGCCTACTAAGGGGCAGGCTTGCTCCTGTAAAGCACCAACTTTTTTCACTGTACCATGTCTCCCCCAAAAGAAATGAAGTTGTCTTGGAGTGGGGTGTCTTCTGGTTTGTTATTCAGAGCAGACCTAAACCTTCACCAAAAACCCGAAGATGGAATCATACTTCCTTTAAGGGTCAAGAGTTTGTGTTTTTCTTTATTTTTCCTTATTGTGTCAGTGCAATCAATCAGAGCAGGTCAGCATGGAAGTACCTGCGATTTGTGAGCAGATCTTGGGCAGATGGTGTTGAGAGCAATACCCAATCCAGCCATACCTCGTCCTGAAGGCCGTTTTAAAGGAGCCCCATGAGAGTCTGCTCCTCTTCAGGGTAGTTCCTGCAACTACACAGTCTTTCTCTTTCACCTTGTGCAGAAAGAGCCAACTCATCGACTAACCAGTCCCCACCCTATTCCCACCACTGTCTGGTTTATCTTGGTATCTCCCACGTAACACTTACTAGAGGGCTGCTGTTAGCTGAGACCCTGTAGATGGCTGTTGATCCAACAGGTGGATGTGAAACAAGATGCTACATGCTGCAAAGAGGTGAAGACATCAAATTATTCACGCTTCCCTGCTTTCACAAAGCTGATATACTACTGGGGTGATATGAAACCACCAGAAAAAAAAATCCAGCTAGTATTTGAATTGGGGCTCTAAGTTATTTGTGTGGTAAAGACCACAAGTGCAGCAGAGAGCATTGTGGGCTAGAGTCCTCAGGGGTGCTTCTGCAAAAGGAGAAAGTTGAAGGACTGATAGGACTGGGGTAGGTGGGGAGGCATGGTGGGTGATGGAAGCAAACATGGGGAGTAGTGGGTAGGGGAGGGGAAAATCATGTTGGGTGGAGGAAAAAGTACTTCTCTCATACTGCTGCTGCTTTCTTCCTCCCAGCATTCACTGCATCCATCCAAGGTGGCCCTCTACACAAATTTCGTTGTATTCTCTTGTTACTATACAGAACCCCCAATGATGTGGTGACAAGGTGTGGTGGTGGGCGAAGCAGGCCATAATCTTCATTGGGGCTCAGTCACTTCCTGAGCCTGTGCTCCTGGGATGGGACCTTTACCAATGCTTCCTCCCCCTTAGGTGAGACAGAAGGGCTAGAATGGGTGGGCCCTGGGATTTTCTCCTCCTCTAGGTCACTTAGGCTTTAGTGAAACCCCTGTTGATTACATTCTGAAATATAGTTTCCCCTGAGGGCAGGCCTGATGAAGAACAGAATGCTCTCGCATGTTTCAGAATGGCTACTTTACTGCAAACCAGAAGCCAGAGGGACTTAATTTCCTGTCTTGTCTTCTCTATGAGAACATGTTAGTGCACAAAAGTGTGGGGCACCTCCTTAAGACAGACTCCCTCTGGAGTTTTTATCACTCCAACTGTCCACACTGAGCCTCCAGCAATGCATCCAGTGCAATTTATGTTTCCCTACTTGGCACTGGTTCCTGCAGAGGTCTCTGCTCTGATAATCCGTCCTTGTTTGTATCTAAATGCCCGTGGGTCTTTCTCTGAATTGCGTGGCAGAAATTTGCCCTTTGATCTGAATTTCCTGATGGATTGAAGAAGAGTTTTTGATTTTTAGTTTCTTCAGCTTTATTGCTGTAACTGTGAATACTGAGTGATGACTTCCACTCTCCTTGCATACGTTTCTAAAGCAGCATTTTCCCAAAGTGTGTTTTTCAAAGCATGAATGTGAGTTTTACAGCATGTTAGTAATACTCAGCAACAGAAGGGTCTCATGTTCAAGTAGCTGTGAGAAATACTGGTTTCTTTACAGCAGGCCTGTTCAGTGCCATTATTTATCTTATTTTATTTCTTATTGTTAGCCTATGACAGTTGTTCCAATTCTGATCCCCACAGTTTGTTATCCATGTCCATGGGTCATTCATACATGTTCCGTAGTTGGTGCCTTTATTATACTCATATTCATTTGACTCTGTTTTATGAGACTATAGATTATATTGTTTCCTGAATTGATGTGGCCATGAAATTCTTTTGGGGAAGAGTGTTTCATAAAACTATATTTCTCAGACCTTGAGAAATGCTTCCTTATAGTCTTTCTAAACACATTTCTAGGCACAGAAATATCATCCATCTCACAGATATTTATTAATTAATTATCTGATATGTGCAAAGCAGTATAATAGCTCTGGTGGATGGATATGAACTGATTGGGACATGGTGCCTTTTTGCACTGAGAGTTTAGTATGGAACGTTAGAAAGACATGCACAGAAATAACTAATTCTAGAGATTTCAAAAAAAAGGCTCCCCAACATTTTAGCTATTTACAAAAAAGAAATCAAATTAAATATAGCAAGCCAAACTGAAAACTTTTTTTTTACTTGAGGAGCCAAGTTGGCTTCAAAAGTGAAAAAGGCTTATGGATCAGGTTTTTGGGCAGGTCTCCACAAAGCTGCTTATGACCTGACACCCTGTTCCCTGGCTGTGCCTATTATAACATCTCCATATTATGTTTCCAGGGATCCCTGGGAGCAGAATCTGTGGGCAGGGAACTAAGGAGTAGGTGGATTCACTTCAAATGCTTGTTCTGAGCAGGTGTTAGGGCTTTGTGAAGGAGTGAATGGTGAGCTTTGCTGTGCTGTTGACTGATCAGACTCTTGCAAGACTTTTGGATACAACTTTTTCTGGTTAGAAGGCTCATCTTCCACAGCATCACTCTAACTTCTAGTTACTGACAATACAAGAAAAGGCAGAGCTGCTTTTGCACTAGACACAAGCATCAAGAAGGAAAAGAAAATTGTCATCGAGTAATCACAATGTCAATTATTGTGAAGAGAAATGGTCTTTTATTTAGGCAGGTAGTTCAGTGCAACCTGAGAAGGTTGAGAAGATGCTGACACCCTCACTCAGACGCAGTTGTGCCTGAAATCCACTCTTAGTCAGGCTTTCGTTGGCTTAATTAGTTCCTCTCTGGAAATCATCTTTTTAAAAGGCAAATATCTAAGGAGAGGAGATATGACTTTATATTACATCCTTTGCATGGCTGTGTTATCAAATGACAGACTTCTTGGGGTAAAAGGAGTCAAAGGCAAATCACTTCATATGTTGTTCTTCAGTTTCCTTGTTTGTAAAATGACAAGGGGTCAATTAAGAAAGTTCGAAGTTTTGTTCCTACTTTATGACTCATTACACTCCCAGAACTGAGGCAGCATAAAGGCACTGGTAACTCTGGAAAGCCTCCCAGGCATGAAATCCAGTTAGTGGGTTGTAATCAGCAACTATTTCCTGTAATAAAAGAGAATAGATAATACCAGACTACATTGCAAACAAAAAGGTAAGTATTGTTTTGTGGATACTATGTATAGTACCTATGTATTAACTATATATGTAATAATATAGCATATATTATTCATTGGGGCTTTCCTGAGAGAGAGAGAGAGAGAAAGAAAGGAATTGAGAGGCTAGTCAGTCCAAAATCTGCAGGGCAGGGGACCAGGTTGAAGATTCAGGGAAGAGTTAATGTTGCAGCTCGAGTCCCAAATTGCCTGGAGGCAGAATTCCCTTTTCCAGAGGACGTCAGTCTGTTTTTTCTTAAGGCCTTCCACTTATTGAATGAGCCTCACCTATTTTATAAAGAATAATCTGCTGATGTCACCAAAAAAACCTTCACATCAACATCTAGTCTGATCTTTGACCAAATATCTGGATAGTGTAGCCTAGATAAGCTGATGCAGAAAATTAACCATCACTTATATGTGTATGTGTATACTGAGTAGTAGAATAACATATATTTCTTGTACAGGAATACCTTGGAGATAATTGTAGTTCAGTTCCAGATTACCACAATAAAGCAAGTATCTCATTAAAGCATGTTATAATCTTCTTACTGGTGGAGGATTTTGCCTTCAGTTTGTACAAAAATGCAACATCTGTCAAGAGCAATAAAACAAAGTGCAATAAAATGAGATGTGCCTATAGTGGGTATTGGTCAAGAAGGTCAAAAGCCTCTGTGAGTCCACACAACCATTCCTGACACAGCTTCTAGGACAGTACTGTCTCTACCATAAGAAAGGGTACCATATCCCCAAGTGTCAAGGTGTCCTTACCACATCCTGGCTGTTGTCTAACTATGGGAGCCATAGACCCTATTAACAGCTTGCTACCCAATATCCTTAGACTTCCATGTTGCTCATTTTGCTCCAGGCATCCTGGCTCTTATTTCTTCCTTATGTTTTCTCACGGGTTCCCACCTCAGGAACTTTGCATTTGTTCTTCCCTCTATCTGGAAGCTTCTTCCCCCAGATTTTCACAGTGGCTGACTTCTTCTCACCTCTCAGCCTCCTACCCAACACTGCTACCTCCTAAGAGGCCTTCCTTAATTATCTCATTTGAACAATCCCTGCCCCTGTATACCCCATGCATTCCCTAGTGACTCTGTCCTATTACACAGTTTTATTTTCTCTGTTGCACTTATTATCTGCACTGTCTTGTTCCTTTATTTTTTGTCATTCTCCCCCAATGCAAAGGTATGCTCCAAGTATTTCCTACTGTCCTTTTCTTCTCAATGCCTAGAATAGTGCTGCACATAAAGACTCCATAAAGGGTTATGGAATGACCGAGGTGTCAAAGAATGAACCTTGCTCATGATTTGGCTATTCATCACCTGAACCTCCTTTCTATTTTAGGAACACCCACTTTATGGATCTTGATGGGAGAAAGCAGCTGATGATTATTCACTTTCCTAGACTCTCTTTGCAGTGTGGCATGGACAGGTGACCTAGGCTCAGCCAATGAGATGCACCCTCCCTGGAACTGGCACTAAGAAGCAGACACAGCAGATGACCCATATGGTGGCGAGTTGTAGCAGCTGCAATGGTCACTTCCAGGTTGGGGTAGCAGTAGCAGTGACATGGGCAGCCACGCAAGCCATGGCATCCAGTGAACAGAGGCACTGGTTGGTGTAAGATTTTCCTGGACCGGTTTTGTGGTATGATTTGGCTTTACTCTGATTGTACCAAATTTCCCACACTGCTGCCCTCCTGAGTCCAGGTCTCTAGTCTCCCAGTGATTTTATGAGTTTTCATATACCCGTTTCTAAAGTCTTGTCTGCTTAACTCAGAGTGGTTTCTGGTGCTGAAAACCCTCTTGTATCTTCCTTTCTCTTATCTTCCTCATTTTGTGTCATCACTCCTTGCCTTGATTTTTCATGTCCTTCTCCCAACTAGATTTTATGCTCACTAGGACTCCTATGGATCTTGGCAGTTACCTTGTTCTAAAAAGAATGAAAGCCTCTGTGACGTTGTTTTGCTATATATTATTCTACCAGCAAGGGTGTGAAGGGCTGAAGACTATTGTGTGGATTAGATCAATCTCTAGCATTTGTTGGGACTTAACTGAGGGACCACTATTTTTAACACCTCACAGTATATTTAAGGCTCTTTATAAGTGCAATATATGTGGTTTAACCTCAAAGAACCTCTACAAAGTAAAAGAAGGAAGAAAAGTCACATAATTTTTTAAAAAATATTTTATTATTTATTTTTTTTAGAGAGAGGGGATGGGAAAGAGAAAGAGAGGGAGAGAAACATCAATGTATGGTTGCCTCTCCTGTGTCCCCTACTGGGGACCTGGCCCGCAACCCAGGCATGTGCCCTGACTGGGAATCGAACCAGCGACCCTTGGCTTCACAGGCCCGCACTCAATCCACTGAGCTACACCAGCCAGGGTGAAAAGTCACATAATTTTTTTAAAGGAAGGTGACAGATTGTACTTGCTAAAGATGACCACAATGATATCTTTTATATGCTCTTCTATGTTGTTGTTTTGCCAAATTCCATCAAGACTTGGACTCTCTCTCCATTTCCTGGAATCTGGATGAGCCCTGTGAGTACTTAGACCAACAGAATAAAGCATAAGTGATGCTGTGCCAGCTATGGGCATAGGATTCAAATGGCCTGACAGCTTCTGCTTCATGTCTCTTGGAATCTAGCCACCACTTAAGAAACAGGACACATTGAAACCATAATGCTGTAAGAAGCCAAAGCTATGTGGAAAGGTTATAGTAAATGAGGTACTGTGTGGAGAGAGAGAGACCAAGGTGCCAGAATCATGAGCGAGGAAGCCACAATGAAGGCAAATCCCTCAGCCCTATGTGCCCCAGGTGGTGCCGTGTGGACCACAGACCAAGCACCTGCTGAGTTCTTCCTGAATTCCTGATCTACACAACTGAGTGAGATAAATTGTGTTTTCAGTCACTGCATTTGGGGATGGTTTGTTATGTAGCAATAGATAACTGGAACAAAGGGCAAGGACCCATAACCATGCAATGTTTCGAAGCATCTGTTTGTGGCCATGCAGAGTGCTTTCCATAAGGGCAGATAGTCTTCAGTGTGAACCCCTGAGCAGCTGCCCCTCTCTCCTGGACATACTCAGCACCCTTAGAAAAGCCAGCCTTCAAATAAGAGAAAACTTAAATCCGGTCGAGATTGAAAAGGATCTTTCAGTCAGATGCTAGTGATTTGTAGGATCATGAGGAGAGGTCTGGCACGGAGAAAGAAGACCAAGAATCATTATTAAAACTAATAAGAGCCCTTCATCGTCTGGATAGGGACAAACAATGCTCATCAGCTCTCAGCTCCCTACACCTAATGAATCAATTCTTGGAATCCTTCTACTTCCAGGCACTGGAGAAATCAAGGAGGATTTCCCCCCCTGACTCTTTTATTCCCCTGCAAAATTGCATTTTCCTAGAACCTTGGAGAACATCAGATTGCAACCAAACATCACTACAACAAGCACACACTCTGATGCATTTTAGTCAAAATGCTACAGAATTTTATGTAAAACCTTCAAGGGAACACAGTTTAAATAATCTCTTATGTACTTATGCATTGCTTATATTTCTTCAGGAAACACGTTTATAGCTTGCACTAAAAGAAAAATAAAGAATTACTGCTTTTTTTTGTCTTGTCTATGGTATCCTTTGTATTGGGTTTGGTAGCAACTCCCCCTTGAAATCTGAATGTTTCTGAGTTAATCTGTAAACAGATAACTGCACAAGGTTAACCTGAAAGTAAATAATTCCAGATTGCTTTGTGGCATGTGTGCAGGTAAGGTACTATTGGAGCTTTCTTCCGGAAACCTCTAAGTAGAGCAGTGTCAACTATGGGTCATTGGAACCAATCCAGTGCCAAGAGGAATCTCCAATTTGGGGTGACATGAAGAAAGAAACTTTATTCAGTGCAAACAGGTGAGTTGTGATATAGCGTGGCTATAGAACAGCTCACTTATAAAGCCAAGATGGAGGCATAGGTAAACACACTGTGCCCCCTTGCACAATCAAAATAAGGACAACAACAATTTAGAAACAAACAAACAAAAAACAGTACTGACAGAAATTGAACTGTATGGAAGTCTGACAACCAAGATGTTAAAGTAGACACATTCATCCAGACTGGTAGGAGGGGCGGAGTTGGGTGGCCAGGCTAAGAAGGGTTGCAGCAAAAAAAGTGGTGGCTAGTCGATCACGGGCACACAAGACAGCAGCTGGCATACCTAGCCAGGCAGCGGATTGTGGTGGGTGGCGGTGCACAAGGCGGCTGGTAAACCTGGCAGTCCCACATTCGTGCACAGATAAACCAGGTGAAACTGGGGAGTGAGACAGACCAGGCAACCCAGGGTCCCAGCACCGGGAAATAAAGCCTCAAACCACCAATTGAAAACAGCTGTGGGGGTTGAGGTGCCAGGATAAACTCCCACCCTCACAGGAGAGTTTGTTGGAGAGACCCACAGGGTCATAGAACATACCTAAACCCACCCACACAGGAATCAGCACCAGAAGGGCTCAATTTGCTTGTGGGAAGTGGGGGAAGTGACTGAAATCCGGCAGAGAGCAGAGCAAGTGTCATTGTTTCCTCTTGGACCCCTGCCCCACGTACAGCATCACAACACAGTGACATGGGTTACCCTGCCCCAGTGAATATTTAAGGCTCCACTGCTTACTATGTAACAGGAGCATCAAGACAAAAAAAAATTGCCCAAACGAAACAATAGATCAAAACTCCAGAAAAAATACAACTAAGCAACAAAGAGTCAACCTATCAGATGCACAATTCAAAACACTGGTAATCAGGATGCTCACAGAATTGTTCAAATTTAGTTGCAAATTAGGTGAAAAAATGAAGGCTATGCTAAGTGAAATAAAGGAAAATGTACAGGGAAGCAATAGTGATGGGAAGGAAACTGGGATTCAAATCAACGTTGTGGACTAGAAGGAAGAAAGAGACAGTCAATCAGAAAAGAATGAAGAAACAAGAATTCAAGACAATGAAGAGAGGCTTAGGAAGCTCCAGGACATCTTTAAATGTTCCAACATCCGAATTATAGGGGTACCAGAAGGGGAAGAGGAAGATCAACAAGTGGAAAACTTATTTGAACAAATAGTAAAGGAGAACTTTCCCAATCTGGCAAAGGAAATAGACTTCCAGGAAGTCCAGGAAGCTTAGAGCGCCTCAAAGAACTTGGACCCAAGGAGGGACACACCAAGGCACATCATAATTACATTAGCCAAGATTAAAATTAAGGCGAGAATACTAGAAGCAGCAACAGATAAGGAGGCAGTTACTTACAAAGGAGTTCCCATCAGACTGTCAGCTGATTTCTCAAAAGAGACCATATAGGCAAGAAGGGGCTGGAAAGAAGTATTCCAAGTCATGAAAGGCAAGGACCTACATCCAAGATTGCTCTATCTGGCAAAGCTTTCATTTAGAATGGAAGGGCAGCTAAAGGGCTTCTCAGATAAAGTCAAGTTCAAGGAGTTCATCATCACTAAGCCCTTATTATGTGAAATGTTAAAGGGACTTGTCTAAGAAAAAGAAGATAAAAAACATGTACAGTAAAATGACAGCAAACTCACAATTATTAACAACCACACCTAAAACAAAAACAAAAATGAAGTAAGGAAACAACTAGAACAAGAATGGAACCACAGAAATGGAGGTCACATGGAGGGTTAGCAACAGGGGAGTGGGAGGAGGAGAGAGGAGAAAAAGTTTCACAGAATAAGTAGTATAGATGGTAGATACAAAATAGACACGGGGAGGGCAAGAATAGTGTGGGAAATGTAGAAGCTAAAGAACTTATGACG
>PVKM010046821.1:0-11606 GCA_004027735.1 Carollia perspicillata
GGGGGGGGGGCAGGGTGGAAAAGAATCATCTTCCTTGTTTTTGTCAGTTTTTTTAAAAAAGTATGCTAACTCACATTTATTTCACTGTTTAACAATGTTTTGGGCCTTCATTTGGGTGTTGGGGGAGGTTTTCGTGACCAGAAAAACGCTGTAGGAACTGAACTCTTTGTCTCAAGTAGCCTAGAGTACACTTGGCTTTCTTCCCCGTCATTTCGCTTTAAGTTGCAGTTTCCAAGAACCTGTTGACCTTAAGGAGCACTTGTGGTGCCCAGGCCAGAGTGAAGATGCTCTGACGCATGTCATCCACACAGCCCAGGCCTCGAGGGGACTCGACAGGGCTGTGCATGCCTACTTAACGTTGCATGAGGACAGCTAATCCAAGATAAAGTGATTCTGCTGAACTTCATTTTTAAACTTTTTATACTCCAGAAATAATTTGCTATTACATTTCCATAAATTCTACTTGTGATTTTTTTCTAATAGGAATATTTTACCCTGATTCCCAGTTGAACGATATTTAGAGGTACAAAAGCATCTTTCGTGAGCTTTATCTGCATACACCTACTTTGTCTGAACTGTTTATAAACTACCTTCCCTAGCATATGGACTTCCCTTTCGGAATTACTGGCACTTGCATTTTTTTGATTGGTGGTCTCAGAGAGACTGAAATAGTACAGCGTTCTTCCTTCCCCTCCTGTCCTTTGAGTCGACTTCGGGGCCCTGGACGGGCCAGTTTCTAACTCCCGGTTACTCTGGCCTGTGGCTGCAGCCAGCTGGCAGCGTAGTCCCATCAGCTGCCTGTGCAGTGAGCGCGCACTTGTCTCGCACGTGCCATGATTTGTGTTCTTCGGACTGTTGGGATTTCCTGCAGGATTAAATCCTAGCTCTCGCTAATTGCAGTGATTATGGAAACGTCCACCTTCTCCGTCACTGACCATGTGCCTCCTGCTGTGGCAAAGAGTGTCCAGATTTTTGTGGTTGCGCGTAGCTGTGGTAGCGTAAAACTGGACGGGCACTGAGTGCCCGGCTGGCTGGCCCTCACAGCATCTGTGTCATTACGCTGCAGGCTCCATCCGCGAGGAGAACGGAGTCCGCTGGCACGTGTGTCCCTACTGCACTAAAGAGTTCCGGAAGCCCAGCGACCTGGTACGGCACATCCGCATCCACACGCACGAGAAGCCCTTCAAGTGCCCTCAGTGCTTCCGCGCCTTCGCGGTGAAGAGCACGCTGACCGCGCATATCAAGACGCACACGGGCATCAAGGCCTTCCAGTGCCAGTACTGCCTGAAGAGCTTCTCCACCTCTGGAAGCCTCAAAGTGCACATCCGCCTGCACACAGGTGCGGGGGTGGGCAGGGCGCACGTGCGCGCGCACGCAGATGAGGGGGCCACTGGGCAGGGCTGCACGCACGCAGGGGCGGGGCTAGGCCAGCGCTTGCTTCCGCACCTGTTGCGCGGGCCAGGCCGGCTATGCTCCGAGTGCGCCGCCCACAGTCTGCGGCACAGCGCTGCTGAGCATCGCCAGGACCCGCGCTTACCTCCGTGATCTGAGTTCGTGGATGCCCTGGGTAGGCGAGGCCAGAGGTAGGTCCTGGCAGAGGACGCCCACATGCTGGTGCTGGCCCTGGAATCCGCGTTTTCATTTACCAATAAAACCGTAAAAGAAAGAGATTTCCTTCAAAAAGGAAAGTGATAGTAGAGGGTTGTTAAGAGGATTTTATGACCATCATCACCAGCAGCAGCACTGTTACAATTAAGAAGAGCTTGTGTCCTGAATGCCAGACCCTTCTAGGTGCTCCTTAAACCCCAGTGCAGCTGCCCCCAGGACCCGGCCCTCCTGCGGCTGCTGGGGACAGAGGGTGGCTGGAGGGAGAGAGCAGCTCACACACTTCAGTGTGTGTGAGACTGCTGGCAGTTTGTCCGTTTTACTTTGTCCTGCAAGTGGTAAATGTGTTTTCTTAAAGTTCTTTTACTGCACTTCTTAATATCTATAATATTAAGTGTGCGCAAACAAGGAAAAACAACCAATTTATAACAGCAAGGAAGTGAAAGCATGGAACGACACATCGATAGTGAAATACCGGCAGTGTATGTTGCTGGTAATTGTTAGAAGTATTTCCTTGAAATGACTTTACAGTGTGCTTTCATTTTTATTAGGAGTCAGGCCCTTTGCCTGTCCGCACTGCGACAAGAAATTCCGGACCTCGGGCCACAGGAAGACCCATGTAGCTTCCCACTTCAAGCACTCCGAGCTGAGGAAGCTGAGGCACCAGCGAAAGCCGGCCAAGGTGCGGGTCGGCAAGGCCGGTACCCCCGTCCCCGACATTCCCCTGCAGGAGCCGATCCTCATAACCGACGCAGGTGAGGCTCTCTCCCTCGGGTCTCGCCAAGGGGACGAGACGCGGTCATCCCCCCCATCCCGTGGTTTGGGGTGTGGGGTGGGAGGGCTTCTTGGAAAGCACTGCCGGGTTCCGTGGGCCAGCACGCTGCACATGGCAGCTCGGACCCTAGTTCTGTCTGAACTGCTCTCACACCGGGTGCTGGGAGAGAAGGGAAACGTGTGTAAGTGGAGGGGTCAGTATTCACGTGCTTGCTCAAGAAGCACTTCCTCCTGAACGGAAAGCTCAAAGATGGGCGGTGGGCAGGTGCCTGTTGCATGGAGCACACGGTGTCCTTTGGCATTTTTATCTTAAAAGTCTTACCTCGTGTGTACTAGGTTGCCATTTGTGAAGCTTGACTCTTGGGAGTTTCCCAGGAACTGTAATTCTTAGGGGATTCGGTCGTTCAGAGCAAGTGGTGGCCCATGCTGCCCTGCTCGGGGGGGGGGACCCTGCAATGTCCATTCGCACCAAGTGTGCATTTCCTCTTCACCGCAGTCTGTGTTCCGTGCTCTGCATCCTTCCCGAAAGGTTAGCACAGATGGAGCATTTCTGTAATGGCTCTAGACTATCCTTCATGTTCGAAGGTGGCCCTCCAACTACTAGCTTTTTTCAGGGTGCCATGAGTCGTGTGAAAAGCCCGCAGGCTTCTGGATTTCGGGGTTGTAACTCCTGAGCTGCAGGAACTCAGCGTCCTGGTTCTGCAGACTCTGCAGGGCCCGTCACGGGTCCGCCCTTTAGCTCCCTCTTAATTTTTGTTCTTCAGAGATGGAGACCTTATAATTAGCCTAACTTTTTAACAGAACTTAGTGTCTGTAAAATTACCGGAGTTGAAAAATAAAGCATCTGAAAACCGAAGTCTGTTATTTTACTTCTAATAATCCAAAGTGGGGAGCTCCCAGCCCTTGTGAAGGGCTCAGGATAATCTAGGGTTTGTTTCAAAGCATGCCTGGCCGCCACCCCGGAGAGTGGGTGTCAGGGGAGCCCACGGAGGTTGGTTGCCGTGTTGTGACAGCGCAGTTAGAGGCCATGGGAACCGCCATTGAGCACACTGAGTGCCATGTGCACACTGGCGCGGCAGCTTTCTCTGGCCGTCCAAAGGGTGACGGGGGCGATGCTGTAGGTAATGCCCTTGGAAAGATGCAAAAGGGACAAATAATCACTGACTGGGTGGATGGGTGGTGGGTCCCACTTGAGCCTGTCTGTGGCAGACTCTCGTTTGCTTGTGCAGCAAACGGGTACTCAGTCTTTTCTGGGAGGTGTGGGGCCTCGGGCTTTCCTTCCAGTGATCTTTGAAATGGTTGCGGGAGGGTGGTTGGCAGGGGATTGGATGAGGGGTTTGGCCCCTGGAGTGCAGGCAGCTGGGCGGGCAGGGAAGGGAAGACAGCCTGGGGACAGGGGCGCCCCTGCCCCAGAGCCAGGGCCCCTCAGCCTTAGAGGAGGGTCCTCTGGATGAGACCTAGAGCATCGGGGCAGCAGGTAGCCAGAGACAGTGCGGTGGGGAGGAGGTGATGAACCACAGGCTCTGCAGAGTGGTTGACAGTGGGGATGCAGGTCTCAGAGACCAGCAGAGACAGAGTTGGGGGAGGGGTCGGGCCAGGTGGGGTGTTTTCTGCTGAGGCAGGCAGCTGGAGGGGGATCCTGCCCCAGGACCTGGGGGTGGGTCACACAGTGGGGAGGGGGTTCAGAGCTGTGAGGTGGCCCCTGTCTGAGGGGCTGCAAACGGTGTGTCCGAGACGGTGGGGCAGCGGGGCTCCTGCCAGCAGTGCTGTGCAAGTGCTCTGATGGCGCTGGGCTGGGCAGCCTCCTGGTCACTGGGCGCCATTCTGGGGGTGGTATGTGGCCCACCCTTGGTGGGCTTCGCATCCTCAGCGCAGCGCCCTAGGGAGAGAGGCGCCCGACACCCTGGGTGTTCATCGCTGCTCTCCACTCTGACCTGCTGGTAAGCTTTTGAAGGGCTCCCCTCCTCCCAGGCCTCGTTCTTCATCCTTGCGGGTGTGGGAGACACCAGAAGCAGTTCAATGTTGTTTGGGTGAAGTGTCTCATTTTTTCCCTGTGGAACAGAGAGAAGACATCCATCGGAGGGCTTTCACTTTCTAGAAGTTACCTGTGAATTTCCCTTATTTTACTTAGTGCTGTGACTTTGTGTAACTAATTGCTTGAAATTACTTACTTCCTTTGCTTTTCTTTCTTGTTGCTTTTTAATGTGTATCTTGTCTAACAAAGCAGGTGAAGTTACTTACACTGTACATTTACGTTGCTCACTATAGTTGTGGGAGGAGAGTTTTCAAATTTTTCTCCTGGTGTTTTTCTTGGAAACTGTCCCATTGCATTTGGTTCAGTAGAGATCCGCCAGTCGGGTCTCCTGGCTGTGTTTAGGAGTCACTGTTCCCATGGTCTGGGGATTGGGGGGCTGCTGGCATAGATTGCCAGTCTTGGGCCTGGTGGCCCAAGGGGCCAGGTGAGTTTGGGCTCATGGAACCGGCGCGCCACAGCCAAGATGTCTGTGAGGCACGGGTGTGTCCTTCTCTTCATTGGACTAAGTGCATGTGTGGGGTGGGCGGTGGGTTGGACGGGAGGGTGAGGCTGTTCTAGTAAGCAGCAGAGTGGGGCCAGGCAAAGGCTGCCAGGAGTGGGGGTGTGGGCCCAGTCTGGCTCCCGGAAACTCCTGACCCTGGGGAGGCCTGGCAGCCAGTGGGCTGTGCCGTGGGGATTACACCCAGGTCAGGGTGGGGTTCGGAATTCTCTGGGACAAAGGAAGGAGCTTCCAGAGCGTGCAGGTCGGCTGACTTGGTCTAGTACCTGAGCAACACAGTCTGGGAGAGCTGTCCAGTCCTGTCCTTTGTCCTCCTCTCTCTCTGTGGGAGAGCCTGGTCCTGGGAGCAGAAGGGAGGGGACTGGGGGTTGGGGGAAGAGATCTTGGAGAAGCAGGGCCTCCAGGTCTGGTGAAGACCAGCTGGAGGGCTGCTCTCTGTGGTTCTGAGTCGCCTGGCCCTGCGCCCTCGGAGAGCCCTCATGGGTGCACCAGGGAGAGCCAGGTGACGCCCGGCTGAGGAGACGGGCAAGTGGGGTCTGGGCAGACGGAGGCCTGCCGTGGAGGGGGACCCTGGGTGCCCTCCCTGATGCCCCTGCCACCTGCCACTAATCGGGGGTCAAGGGCGCTCCTTGCGAATCAGGGCTCAGCAGCATCGTGTGCCACAATCAGCCAGGGAGCCCTTCATTCATGTCCAACCGGAACATTTCGGTCGGTAGCCACGCTAGAAGTAACGTTGCTGTTGGCAGCTGTCCCTTCGATAACATCTCTGTGAAAGGCCGACCTCTTCAGAACCGAAGATCACGTTGGAGTCCTTTCTCTCCTGAGTGTAGGGTCGTGCCTCGTTTGTTCGTCCTGGACGAACGCGGGCTTTAAATTTCGATGACCTGATTTTGGATATGCTTATGTCCACTCCATGCCAATGAATGCTTATATAGGAAGTAAATGTAGGTATCCATTAAAACTTGTCTCTAGAACCAAGGTATTCTTTCTGTGGGAGAACTGTTCACTTCGTACTGACTTGGTCAGTGTCCCCAAGGGGTTCTTGAAGTGTCCGGTTCCCGACGCAGCTCAGACAGCGCCTGGGCACCACAGTGGGGCCTGTGCTTCCCCTCCACTGACTCGTCTTCTGGGCACGGGGACTGCCCTTGGGTGCTTCCCTGCTTCAGCAGCTCTGACAGTTATTCCTGGTTCTCCGGGTTTGCAGGTCTTATCCAGCCCATTCCAAGAAGCCAGTTTTTCCAAAGCTATTTTAATAATAATTTTGTGAGTGAAGCGGATCGCCCGTACAAGTGCTTCTACTGCCACCGAGCATATAAAAAGTCCTGCCACCTCAAGCAGCACATCAGGTACGGCCGCACCGTCGGAGGCGGGGGTCCAGGGGGTGGCAGGTGTGAGGGAGGCAGCGCGAGCTCCTGGGATTTCACACGTCACGTTTGACCCCTGGATGTTTAGTGGTGAGTTATATTTTTATTCCTTGCTGTCTTGACTAAAATATCTTACCCAGAAGTTCCCACTAAGTTTTATTTATACTTACTCCTATAATATTTAAGCATTTGCAATTTCTAGGACATGTCAAAGAAGTATTTGGTTGGTTTCATTAGAATTAAGCTCTTCAACAGTTTTCCGGGTGTGTTTACTGGAGTTCAGGCTGATTCCTGGTGCTAGCGATGGTGGAGAGAGAGTGGGAACTTGACCCTGAGACACAGATCAAGAAGGGAGCACGGAACCCAGAGCAGCCTGGGTCTGGCCGCTCTCCCCACAGACCAGCGCAATGTCTGTGCGGCCCAGTGAGAAAGGGGTGGTGGATGGGGCCCTGCGCGGAGTGCCTCCTGAGGTGCGGAGCACTGTGGTGCGTCCGCGCGGCTCCGTCACTTCCACCTTCTTCCCAGGTCGCACACCGGTGAGAAGCCCTTCAAGTGCGCTCAGTGTGGGCGAGGCTTCGTCTCCGCGGGGGTGCTCAAAGCCCACGGCAGGACGCACACAGGGCTGAAGTCCTTCAAGTGCCCAGTCTGCAGCGGGGCCTTCACCACGGGGGGCAGCCTGCGGCGGCACATGGGCATCCACAACGACCTGCGGCCCTACATGTGCCCCTACTGCCAGAAGACCTTCAAGACCTCCCTGAACTGCAAGAAGCACATGAAGACCCACCGGTGTGTGTCCCTCTGGGGTCCCTCTGGGGTCCTGTGGTGTGCTGGCGGAGGCCGGGTTTGAGGAATGATAGATAGTCTGTGACTCCTGGGTTGCCACTGCTGGTTTGAGCGAGGTGTACGGGCTACAGAGCTAATGTCCGAGGGACTATCGAGAACCCCTGGCATTTTTAATTTTAATTTTGAGTATAATTCTGAAGTTGTCTACATTGGGCCAAATGCTTTGTAAGCTCTCTTTTAAGACTGAAGGTGGCAGATGCAGTGGTAGACTGCGTCTGGTGCAATGAGCTGGTAAAGATCTCGAAAGCAGTTCTGGGTGGCCCTGTGGCCTGAGCGACGCGGGCATGCCATCAGTGTGTGCATCCCACGCAGACGCACCACTGAACTGTGCTCAGGTTCCCCGTGACGGGCCCTGAGAGCCTGGCAACCATGCGTGTCTGTTGAGACCTGGAGCATGTTCAGCCAGTCTTCCTGCCGAGGCGCGGGGTTTCGTCTGCGAAGGGACGCCGGGTGGGGCACCCGTCCCAGGGGCCCAAAGGAGTCAGGGCTGGAGGTTTGTCACCGCAGAGCTGCAGCTGCTGCCTGAGAGCTCTGTTCGGATGGCATTCTGCCACCGGGGCTTCTGCCCAGTGCCACCTGCAGGGCAGGGTCCCCACGTGCACCAAGTCAGCTGTGGCTGCTGCCCACACCTGGCAGGGGCGCTGCAGGACGCCCCTCTGCAGGGTGGGCTTCTGTGGAGCAGCTCAGCCATTTTCAGCTGGGCCGCCTCTGTTGGGGGAGGGGCATAGTGGCTGCTGGGGATAGGCACCATGGCGACTCTGGGAGATGTATGGCTGTGGGACTGAGGTGATGCTCTGAAGACTGGCCATGTGTCCCTGCTGAGCTGGCATTTCTCAGACGGTGTGGGGTCCTGCCTGTGGGCAGAGCAGGGCACCCTTTCTTGAGGAGTGCCAGGAGGTGAGGGCGCCCCGCACTTGGGCTGGAAACAGGTCAGGAAGGCCCCTGTGGTGAAGCCACGGAAAAAATGCAGTGGACAGGCAGGGGCACAGGCCTTCTGTCAGCGCGCAGGGCGCACTTCGTCACCAAGGGGTCTGGGGTGGACACGCGGCCATCACAGCGCGGTGCATTGTGGTCTGTGTGACAACCAGCTCCAAGTCCTCACTATCTCTCCCTACGTTCCTGTCCCCTTCCTCAGTAAAAGTCGTTGAGAAGTGTCTACTATTGATATCAGAAAATGAGGGGACTTTGGGACCAAGCGTGGAGTTTGGACTCGGCAGGCTGATAAGATTCTGGGCTGTCCCCTTGGGGCCGAGTGAGCAGGTCTGACCGTGGTGTCTCAGTGGGTAGGTCATTCCTGTCCTAGGTGACGGGTAGCTTGCTCGGCGGAGAATCGTTCCGTTATCTTTAAGGCCTTCAACAAGGTCACTGAATTTGTTAGACATCGGCGACCTCGCTGGAAATATGCTGGATAAGGTGTGTTGAGCACAGACATGATGTGGCCCTGCAGAATGGTCTTGGGGCAGTCAGAGTGGCTGCATGCTGGATGGCCTGGCTGAGGGACAGCAGGTTGTAGGTCTTGGTCCCTGGCTATATGCCAAGGCATGTATGATGCTGACTCGGTCTGGAAAAGTGCCGTCTCCCACTGTGCGGCCCTTTTTCTGAAACAGCCTCACTGCAGATTTGAGTTGGGAGCATTTTACTCTGAACCATGGGTAGCTTTTTGGTTTCCATTGACATGAGAATCCTGGAGTGCTGTCCCCCCGCCCGTGCTGCCACGGTGTCCCCGAGATCCGCTTCTGTCCTTCAGAAGCACCGGTGCTATTTCCTGTCCACCGAGATGGCCACGGTGACTTCAGGATGAGGACATTTAGAGGGAAAGCGCTGTTTGATGCCTTGGTTACTCCTCAGCAGGACCCACTCGATAACTGAGCAGATGAAGCGCAGCCGTGCCCCTGCCATGGGCGCGGCCCCGCTGGCGGCGTCTGACTGTTTGTCTGCTTGGTTCCCGAAGCTACGAGCTCGCTCAGCAGCTGCAGCAGCACCAGCAGGCCGCCTCGCTCGATGGCAGCGCTGTGGACCAGCAGGGCGTGCACGTGCCCACACAGATGCAGGTCGAGGTTGAGAGTGCTGAGGAGCTGCAGCCGCCGGCAGACGCTGTTGCCTCGAACCCTGAGGCCATGCTCGGCCTGGAGCCGCAGCACGTGGCGGGCACAGAGGATGAGGGGCTGGGCCAGCCCTTGGCAGAGCCGCCGCTGGAGGCTGACGAAGGTATGCGGTGGGGAGTGGGGCCTGTAGCCCGCACGCCCCTCTGGCTCGGTGGTGGCCCTGTCCCTGCCTGAGGCACAGTGCATGCCATAGGTGTGCGGGAGAGTTTCACGTGTGCACAGGTTTGCAGAGACGGGACCCTTCAGTCCTCACCTTTTCTGCAACCTACCGTCACCCCCTCACTGACAGGGATGTCTAGCCTGTGGGCCTCGTGCAGCCCAGTACGGCAATGAATGTGGCCCAACACAAAAGTGTAAATTTGCTTAAAACCTTATTTTTTGCAAGGTGACTCGGGAGCAGCACAACCTGGGCTGCACCTGTGTCTTCAGGGCTTGGGGAGGCTGGTGGGTGCCGACCAGCTGGAGTGCCCGGATCGGTGGGTCAGAAGTCACTTGCGCTGCTGTGTTTGTTCTTGTCCTCAGACAGGTTCGGGGCCCCGCAGCACTCGCTGCCAGGACACATGGACCAGTTTGCGGAGCAGGCTCCTGTGCAGCAGCCCTTTGAGCCGGCCGGCCTGTCACAGGGTCAGTGCTTAGATGGGGACGGCCCACACCTGGTGTTTCTTCTGAGGCCCCCTGAAATGGATGATTTCAAACCAAATAGATTTTTGCGTGGAGTGTGTGTGCACGTGTGCGCATGTGTGCACGCACGTTGTTTGGGGGCACGCTCACGTTTCCCAGTACGTGGCTTTAACAGCCACTGTCTGTGCAGGTGGTTGGGTCGAGGTGGGGGCCGAAGGGCGCGGGGTGGGCAGCTGGCCTGCAGGCCTCAGTGCTACAGGGTGTGTGCTGAGTGCGGCCTTCAGCCTGCTCACAGGGAGTGCTCGAGCCTGTTGATAGGAGCTGCTGATTATAATTTGGGAAGTGCCAAAGCCCTCTTTAACATTTTTATTTACAAAACCGTGTGTTTGCCTTTTTGGGTGCAACTTCAGCCCTTTTGGTAGAACTCATGTTCTGTGACCTGTTGTCGTAGGTTTCGCGGTGACGGACAGCTACAGCCAGCCGACCCCATTCCCACCTGTGCAGCAGCTGCAGGACTCCAGCGCACTGGAGGCGCAGGCCCTGTCCGCCAGCTTCCACGAGCAGGGCCTGCTGCCGGTCCCCAGCTCCGAGCCCGTGGCCGGGGTGCGTGTTGCTGGCAGGGACGCTCATCTGTCGTTAGTGCTTTCTGGTGCCCCTCGCTGTCATTATTTAGGGTCGGCCTGCTCCCAAGGTTGTTGCGCTGCCATGACACCCTTGCTGTGTAGCACAGAGGGCGTTCCTTCTCCTCACAGCTCTGTGATTTTTCCGAAAGACCGCGTTACTGTGGCACGGTTTCACCTCTTGGTCAGGCTTCAGGACAGGCAGCGGGGTGCTGTGTCATGGCGTCTAAAGAACGTGACGTTGTTTCAGTCACAAGACTGAGCGTCTTTACGTGTGCGGTCTTACCAAGGAGCGTGTTAGAGTGAAAACGTAATGAAGCTGGTGTATCGAAAGCACCTATTTAAGTGCATACTCTTAAAATTCTATCTCTTAGTTGACTGGAAGACGTTCAGGTTTTGGTTTTGATTTTTCCCTTCTCGGAAAACTCTGACGGGAACGATTGGCCCAGCAGTCAGTCGTTCCTTCTTCAAACACTCCTGCGGGTGGCCTGGCCCAGTGCCGGCCTGGGCTGCTGGGCCTGCCCTGCATGGGCGTGAGGCTGCTCCTGGCATGGGCTGCTCTGTCCCCACGTGATTCGGTGACCAGCCGGGTGACGATGTTTTCAGAAAGCAAGTTGCTTTTCACTCTCTGAGTGGAATAGATGAAAGGGTAATCTCTTGTTAAGATATATAAAAGGACGTGGAAAGATCAGTTTCATGCTGGGTAAACTTTGTGTTAGAGTAAGTTAACAGGAAGTAAGTATTGAATAAAATCGGTATAAATGATTCTTATTATTAATCTGTCTGAGTGATTGCATTGAACTACTTGGAGTTTCTCCCTCTTAAATATGCATTTGAGAGTGTTTTTTCCCTTGGTTGTTAGTTGTTTTGTATTCACAGATGTTCAGGTAGCCCTGCTTTATACTTCTGTTGGGTTTCAGACAACGCCGTTGTTGCCGGAGCCACCCCAAGAGGAGCTGGACCTGCCAGCACCCCGCCGCCCATTCCTGGAGGACAGTGAGGACCAGGGCCGGCGCTCCTACAGGTAGGCACCTGCGGACCGCTGGCCTGGCCTGGTGTGCAGCTGCTGCCACCAGCACCTGCCCTGCCCTGTGAGGGCTCTGCTGTCCAGCATTCTCAGAAACTCGGGGACAGGTTCCA
>PVKM010046822.1:0-11605 GCA_004027735.1 Carollia perspicillata
ATGATTCCAAAATGGAGGAAAAATGGGCTGGAGACTCCTCCAAAGCTCATTATACCATCATTATAATGGAAATTGGCACCTCAATTTGTGGTGAAAATTGACACCACAAATTGAGGGGACCAAAGGCCATTACCCTTCCAGAAGGACCATGTTTGAACAAGGGCCCTTCCCAACCAGAAGGCAGAGTCAGAATTTGGTGTCCTTAAGCTTGGAGAAACCCTTCCCTCACCATGGACACACATAAAATCCCAAGAACTAACTGGTACACAAACTCTGTCTCCACATAGACCTCTTCCACTCAGATGGGTATTTTTCTTTCCCAGGGGTACCTGGGCCTCTTTCTTTTTATCTACCTGAATAAAACCTGCTTTATTGTCACCCCGGTGTGTCCTTGAAAAATTCTTGGGCCAGTCAAGGACCTGGAGGTCGCCTGATATACGGAAGTTCACAGACAGAACTTAGGCAGGGCCAGCCCAGGTGCCGAGGCGGTCTGGTTACAGATACATAGGTGAGAGGAGCAGAGTCAAAGGGACAGTGAGGTATATGTGACATTCTGAGCTAAAGGTGAGGTAAGGCACCTAGAACGACAGAGGGGAGAAAGGTCATTAGCAGGACAGTAGGATGAGCAGATGCTTGGTAAGTAGAGCTTCTCCTGTCCTATACTTTTGTCATAGTTAACTCCACTGAAAACTTTTATTATGGACAAAGCCCAAAACTATTAATTTGTTTATATTGTAGTGGGTTTTTTTAAATGCTTTATTGTTTATGCTTTTACAGTTATTCCAATTTTTCCCCTATACCTCTCTGCACCCAATCCACCTCCAACTTGCATAGTCAATCCCCATACTGTTGTCCATGTCCACAAGTCCTTCTGTTTATTCTTTGACTAATCCCTCCACCTTCTTTCAAGCAGTCCTCACCTCCCCTGTCCCACTTACTGCTGTCAGTCTATTCCCTGATTCTATACCTCTGGTTCTATTTTGCTCATTCGTTTATTTTGTACATGACATTCCTCTTATGAGATCATATGATATTTGTCTTTCAACAATTGGTTTATTTTGCTTAGCATAATATTCTCTAGTTCCATCCCTGTTGTCGAAAAATAGGAATTCCAGCACAGTATTCCATCATGTAAATGTACCAAAGTTTTTTAACCCACTCATCTGCTGATGAGCACTTAGGCTGTTTCCAGCACTTGGATATTATAAACAGTGCTGCTATGAACATACGGGTGCATAAATTTTCTGAATTGGTGTCTCAGGATTCTTAGGACATATCCCAGCTATAGAATCACTGGGTCAAAAGGCAGTGCCATTTTTAGTGTCTTGAGGAAATTCCATACTGTTTTCCACAGTAGTTGTACCAGTCTGCATTCCTACCAACAGTTTACCAGGGCTCCCTTTTCTCCACAACGTTGCCAATACTTCTATGTTGATTTGGTTATGATAGCTATTCTGACTGATGTAAAGTGGTATTTCATTGTGGCTTTAATTTACATTTCTCTGATGGCTAGTGGTGCTGAGCATCCTTTCATATGTCTCAGGGCCCTCTGTATGTATTCTTTGAAGAAGTGTCTGTTCTGGTCCTTTGCCAATGTTTTGGGTGGGTTGTTTGTCTTCTTGGAGTGGAGTCGTGTGACTTCTTTATATATTTTGGGGATCAAACCCATGTCTGAGATATGATTGGCAAATATATTTACCCATACAGTTGGTTCACTTTTCATTTTGTGGAAGTTTTCTTTTATATTTTAAATATATTTTATTGATTATGCTATTACAGTTGTCCCATTTTCCCCCCTTCATTCCCCTCCACCCTGCACATACTCTCCTACTCACATTCCCCCCACCACTTTATTTCATGTCCATGTGTCACAACTTCTTTAGCTTCTATATTTCCCATACTATTCTTGTGCTCTCCCTGTCTATTTTCTACCTACCATCTATGCTACTTATTTTCTGTACCTCTTCCCCCTCTCTACTCCTCCTACTCCCATGTTGCTAACCCTCCATGTGATCTCCATTTCAGTGGTTCTGTTCCTGTTCTAGTTGTTTGCTTAGTTTGCTTTTATTCTAGGTTTAGTTTTTAATACCTGTGAGTTTGCTGTCTTTTTACTGTTCATATATTTTATCTTCTATTTCTTAGACAGGTCTCTATAACATTTCATATTAAAAGGGCTTGGTGATGATGAACTCCTTGAACTTGACCTTATCTGAGAAGCACTTGATCTGCCCTTCCATTCTAAATTAAAACTTTACTGGATAGAGCAACCTTGGATGTAGAACCTTGCCTTTCATGACTTGGAATATTTCTTTTCAGCCCCTTCTTGCCTATAAGGTCTCTTTTGAGAAATCAGCTGACAGTCTGATGGGAACTCCTTTGTAGGTGACTGTCCCCTTATCTCTTGCTGCTTCTAGGATTCTCTCCTTCATTTTTATCTTGGATAATGTAATTATGATGTGCCTTGGTGTGTTCCTCCTTGGGTCCAACTTCTTTGGGACTCTCTGAGCTTCCTGGACTTCCTAGAAGTCTATTTCCTTTGCCAGATTGGGGAAGTTCTCCTTCATTATTTGTTCAAATAAGTTTTCTACTTGTTCCTCCTCCCCCTCCCTTTCTAGTACCCCTACAATTCAGATGTTGGAACGTTTAAAGACGTCCTGGAGGTTCCTAAGACTCTCCTCATTTTTTTTTTTTTGAATTCTTGTTTCTTCATTCTTTTCTGTTTGGTCATTTCTTTCTTTCTTCTGGTCCACTCCATTGATTTGAGTCCCAGTTTTCTTCCCATCACTATTGGTTCCTTCTACATTTTCCTTCATTTCACTCAGCATCACCTTCATTTTTTCATCTAATTTGCAACCAAAATCAAACAATTCTGTGAGCATCCTGATCACCAGTGACTTGAACTGTGTATCTGATAGGTTGGCTATCTCTTGGTCACTTAAAAGTATTGGCTCTGGGGCTTTGATCTATTCTTCCATTTGAGCCCTTCTTTTGGTCTGGTCATGCCTGTTACATATGAAGGGTGGAGACTTAGGTGTTCACCAGGGTGGGGCAACCCACATTGCTGGGTTGTGATGCTGTACCTGGGGGCGGGGCCAGAGAGGGTACAATGGGGCTTGCTCTGCTCTCTCTCGGATTTTAGTTTCTTCTCCTGCTTCCCACAAGCATATTGGGCCCTTCTGGTGCTGGTTTCCGGGTGGGTGGGCTTCTGTATATTCTAGGACCCTGTGGGTCTTTCCAAGGAACTCTCCTGTGAGGCTGGGAGTCTCTCCCGGCACCTCAACCCCCACAAATGTTTTCAATGGTGCTTTTAGGCTTTATTTCCTGGCACTGGGGCCCTGGGTTGGGTGGTCTGTCTCACTCCCCATTTTCGCCTGGTTTATCTGCACACAAATGTGTGACCACAGTCAGCCAGCCACCTTGTATGCCTCACTGTGTGCTGGTTACCTCCCTGCACCCAAGGTCTGCCAGCTGCTGCCTGGGCACCCGGCTCTACCAGCCACCACTTTTTCCTGCCTCAACCCCTCTGTGCTGGCTTCTGATTCCGCCCCTCTAACCAGTCTGGATGAATGGTTGTCAGACTTCCATACACATCAATTTTCTGTCAGTTCTGGTTGTTTGTTTGTTTTTTTATTATTTCTAAATTTTTGTTGTCCTTATTTTTGGCTGTGCGAGGAGTCACAGTGTGTCTACCTACGCCTCCATCTTGGCCAAAAGTCCCGGATATTTTCTTTAGCTATGCAGAAGCTTTTGAATTTGATGAGGTCTCATTTGCTTATTCTTTCCAATATGCTTCTTGATCTAGGATACATGTTAATGAAAATATTCCTGCATGGAATTTCTGAGATTTTCCTACCTATGTTCTCTTCTAGGACTTTTATAGCATTATGACTTATATTTAAGTCTTTTATCCATCTTGTGTTTATTTTTGTGCATGATGTAAGTTGGTGATCAAGTGTCATTTTTGTGCATGTAGTTGTCCAGATGTTCCAATACCATTTGTTAAAGAGGCTATTTTTACTCTATTTTATATTTCTGCCCTCTTTGTCAAATATTAATTGTCCATAGAGACATGGGTTTATTTCTGGCTCTCTGTTCTTTTCCATTGATCTATATATCTGTTCTTATGCCAGTATCAGAATGTTTTGACTACCACAGCCTTGTACTATAGCCTGAATTCAGGTATGGTGATCCTTCCTACACTGTTATTCTCTTTCAAAGTTCCTGCAGCTATTCAGGGTTGTTTATTGTTCCATGAAAATTTTTGACATGTTTGTCCCATATCTATGAAATATGTCATTGGTATTTTAATAGGGATTGCATTGAATCTATAAATTGCTTTGAGTACTGTGAACATTTTGATTACCTTAATTATTCCAATCTATGAACATGTTGTATGCTTCCATTTATTTATGTCTTTCTTAATTTCTTTCTTCAGCATGGTGTATTTTTTGACTACAGGTCTTTTAGCTCCTTGGTCTGGTTTATTCCTAGGTACTTTATTTTTCATGTTGCTATAGCAAATGGGATTTTTTTTCCCGATTTCTGTTTCTGATATTCTAATATTCTCTTTCTGATATTTCTGTTTCTCATTGTTGTACAAAAATGCCTTCGATTTTCAAACTTTGACTTTGTATCTTGCTGTTATGCCAAATTCATTTATTAGGTCGAGTACTTGTTTGGTGGGGTCTATACAGTTTTCTATGTATACTATCATGTCACTGTAAGCAATGACAGTTTTACCTCCTCCTTTCCAATTTAGATGCCTGTTATTTCTTTTTCTTGTCTGATTGCTGTTGCTAGGACTTCCAGTACTATGTTGAATAGAAGTGGTGAAAGTGGACATCCTGTCTTTTTCCTGATCTTAGTGGAAAAGATTTTAGTTTTTGCCCATTGAGTATGATGTTGACTGTCAGTTTCTCATATATGGCCTTTATTATATTGAGGAATGCTCCCTCTAGTCCCACTTTGCTGATCATAAATGGATGCTGTACCTTATCAAATGCATTTTCCACATCTATGAATATGATCATGTGATTTTTGTCTTAATTTTCTTTATGTGATGCATTACACTTATTGATTTGCAAATATTGTACCATCCTTGCATCCCTCGGATGAATCCCACTTGATCATGGTGTATGATCTTTTTAATGTATTGTTGGATGTGGTTTGCCAGTACTTTGTTGACGATTTTAGTGTCTATGTTCATCAACAATACTGGCCTGCAGTTTTCTTTCTTTGTTGTGTCTTTGTCTGGTTTGGAGATTAGGGAATCTTCCCTCTTCTTGAATTTTTTTTAATAGTCTGAGAAGCATAGTGCTTAACTCTTCCTTAAATGTTTTGTAAAACTCTCCTGTGAACCTGTCCAGTCCATGGGCTTTTGTATGCTGGGAGTTTTGTAATTACTACCTCAATTTTGTCAGCTGTTATTGGTCTGTTGAGCCTTTCTGATTCTTCTTCATTCGGTTTTGGAAGATTATATTGTTTTAGTAATTTATCCATTTCACCTAGGTTTTAAAATTTCTTGGCATATAGTTCTTCATATTAATTTCTTACATTCCTTTGTAGTTCTTTGGTATCACTTGTGATCTCTCCTCTTTCACTTCTGATTGTGTTTATTTTCATCCTTTCTCTCTTGTTCTTGATGAGTCTGCCTAAAGACTTTTGTTTATGTTTTCCAAGAATAGGCTCTGGGATTTACTGATCCATAGAATTGTTTTTTAAGTCTCTATGTTATTTAATTCTACTCTGATTTTGGTTATTTCCTTCATTCTACTTGCTCTGGACTTTGTTTCTTGTTGTTCCTTCAGTTCTTGTAGATGTTGAATTAGGTTGTTTATTTCAAATGTTTCTATCTTTTTTTCATAGACCTGTATTGCTAAGAACCTCCTTCTCATAACTGCCTTTCCTGTGTCACACAGGTTTTGGACTGTTGTGTATTCATTTTCATTTGTTTCCAGAAATTTTGATTTCTTCCTTCATCTTATTAGTAACCCATTCATTCTTTCTTTTTTTGAAAACAATTTATTTTAATTGTTGCTCAAGTACAGTTATCAGTCTTTTATTCTGATCCCAGTCAACACCCACCCCCCAGTGCTCCCCACCTCTCTCCCATTTCTACCCCCCCTTAGTTTTTTTCCATGTGTCCTTTATTCATATTCCTGTAAACCTTGCCCATTTTCCCCTGAAATTCCATCCCCCCTCCTCTCTGTTCACAGTCAGCCTGTTCTCTATTTCTGTGTCTTCGGTTATATTTTGTTTGTTTGATTGTTTTCTTGTTTCAGGTTCCTGTCAAAGGTGAGATCATGTGGTATTTGTCTTTTACTGCCTGGCTTATTTCATTTACCATAATGCTTTCCAGTTCCATCCATGCTGTTGCAAAGGGTAGGAGCTCCTTCTTTCTTTCTGCTGCATAGAATTCCATTGTGTAAATGTACCAGAGTTTTTTGATCCATTCATTTACTGATGGACACCTAAGTTGCTTCGAGCACTTGGCTATTGTAAATTGTGCTGCTATGAAAATTGGGTGCATAGGTTCTTTTGGATTGATGTTTCAGGATTCTAGGGTATAATCCTAGCAGTGGAATTGCTGGGTCAAAAGGCAGATCCATTTTTAGTTTTCTGAGAAATTTCCATAGTGTTTTCCATAGTGGTTGTACCTGTCTGCAATCCCACCAACATTACACTAGGGTTCCCTTTTCTCCACAACCTGTCCAACACTTGTTGTTTGTTGCTTTGTTTATGATGACCATTCTGACAGGTGTGAAGTGGTATCTCATTGTGGTTTTAATTTGCATCTCTATGATAGCTAGCCATATTGAGCATTTCTTCATGTGTCTTGGATCCTCTGTATGTTCTCATTGGAGAACTATCTGTTCAAGTCCTTTGCCCATTTATTAATTGGATTGCTTGTCTTCTTAGAGTGGAGTCATGTAAGATCTTTGTATATTTTGGAGATTAAACTCTTGTCTAAGGTATCATTGGCAACTATGTTTTCCCAAAATTTTGGGAAAACTTTTTATTTTATTTTATTTTTATTCTTTTTATTTTAATACTTTAATAGTTTAATATTTTAGCCATGCAGAAGCTTTTTATTTTGATGAGACCCCATCTTTTTATTCTTTCCTTTATGTCCCTTCCTCTAGGGAACATGTCAGTAAAAATGTTGCTGCATTAAATATCTGAGGTTTTTCTGCCTATGTTCTCCTCTAGGATTTTAATGCTGTCACGGCTTATATTTTAGTCTTTTATCCATCTTGAATTTGTTTTTCTGTATGGTGTAAGTTGGTGCTCAAGTTCCATTTTTTTAACGTAGATGTCCATTCTCCCAACGCCATTAGCTGAAGAGGTTATTTTTATTGAATTTTATGTTGCTGCTCTCTTTGTTAAATATTAACTGACTGTAGTGACTTGGGTTTATTTATGGGCTCACTGTTCTGTTCCATTGGTCTATGTGCCTCTTTTTATGCCACTACCATGCTGTTTTGATTACAGTGGCCTTGTAATACAGTTTGATATCAGGTATTGTGATCCCTCCTACTTTGCTTTTTTTTTTCAAAGTTGCAGCAGCTATTTGGGGTTGTTTATGGCTCCATAGGAATTTTTTAAGTGTTTGTTCCATGCCTGTGAAATATGTCATTGTTACTTTAATGATGTTGCATTGAATCTGTAAATTGCTTTGGGTAGTATAGACATTTTGATGATCTTACTTCTTCCAATCCATGAACATGGTATATGTTTCCATTTGTTTGTGTCTTCCTTGATTTTTTTCTTCAGTGTTGTGTAGCTTTCTGCATACAAGTCTTTTACCACCTTGGTTAGGTTTATTCCTAGGTACTTTATTTTTCTTTTTCCTATATCGAATGGGATTTTTTTCTTGATTACTGCTTCTGCTGTTTCATTGTTGATATACAAAAATGCCTTTGATTTCTGGATATTGACTTTGTATCTTGCTGTTTTACCAAATTCATTTATTAGGTCAAGGAGTTTTTTGGTGGAGTCTATAGTATTTTCTATGTACACTATCATGTCATCTGCAAACAATGACAGTTTTATTTCCTCCTTTCCAATTTAGATGTCGCTTATTTCCCCTTCTTGTCTGATTGCTGTCACTAAGACTTCCAATACTATATTGAATAGAAGTGGTGAAAGTGAAAACATTCTCTCATTCTTGATCTTAGTGGAAAACATTTTAGTTTTTGCCCATTGAGTATGATGCTGGCTGTAGGTCTCTCCTATATGACCTTTATTATGATGAGGAATACTCCCTCTATTCTTATTTTGCTGAGTGTTTTTATCATAAATGGTGCTGTACCTTGTCAAATGCTTTTTCTGCATCTATTGATATGATCATTTGGTTTTTGTCTCTGCTTTTGTTTATGTAGTGTATTACATTTACTAATTTGCAAATGTTGAACCATTCTTGCATTTCTTGCATGAATCCCACTTGGTCATGGTGTATGATCTTTTTAATGTATTGTTGGATGGGGTTTGCCAAAATTTTGTCGAGAATTTTAGTGTCTATGTTCATCACCAATATTGGCCTGAAATTTTCTTTCTTTGTTTTGTCTGTATTTGGTTTTGGGATTAGGATGTTGCTGGCTTCATAAAGAGTTTGGGAGTCTTCCATTACTTTGGATTTTTTGAATAGTCTGTGAAGGATAGGGGTTAGCTCTTCCTTAAATGTTTTGTAGAATTCTCCTGTAAAACCATCCAGTCCAGGACTTTTGTGTGTCAGAAATTTTATGATTACTGCTTCAATTTCTTCTGCTGTTATTGGTCTGTTCAAGCTTTCTGCTTCTTCTTCATTGAGTTTTGGAAGATTTATTTTTCTAGAAATTTGTCCATTTCACCTAGGTTTTCAAATTTCTTGGCATATAGTTCCTCATATTAATTTCCTACAATCCTTTGTATTTCTGTGGTGTCAGTTGTAATCTCTCCTCTTTCATTTCTGATTGTGTTTATTTGGGTCCTCTCCCTTTTTTTCCTCATGAGCCTGCTTATAGGCTTGTCAATTTTGTTTATCTTTTCAAACAACCAGCTACTGGATTCATTAATCCTTAGAATTGTGCTTTTCATCTCTATGTCATTTAATTGTGCTCTGATCTAGGTTATTTCATTCATTGTACTTCTTCTGGGCCATCTTAGTTGTACTTACTCGAGTTCTTGTAGGCATAGAGTTAGGTTGTTAGTTTGAATGTTTCTATCATTTTTAGGCATGCCTGTATTGCTATGCAGTTCCCTCTCAGGACTGCCTTTGCTGTGTACCATAAGTTTTGAGGTGTTGTGTGTTCATTTTCATTTGTTTCCAGAAACTTTTGAGTTCTTCCCTAATTTCATTTTTGACCCATTCATTGTTTAATAGCATGCTATTTAATCTCCATCATTTTAAGTGTTTTGGGTTTTTTCCCTTGGGGTTGGTTTCTAGATTCAGTCTCTTGTGGTTGGAGAAACTGCGTGGTATGATTTCAATTTTCTTGAATTTGTTGAGGGTTGTTTTGTGTCCTATCATGTGGTCTATCTTTGAAAATGTTCCATGTGCATTTGAAAAGAATGCGTATTTAGCTTCTTTGGAATGAAGGGCTCCATATATATCAGTTAAGTCCATTTCCTCTAGGGCATTGTTCAATGCCACAATGTCTTTGTTGATATTTTGTTTGGAAGATCTATCCACTTTTGACAGTGCAGTGTTAAAAATCCCCTAGTATAATTGTGTTGCTCTCTATAACTTTCTGGAAGTCCTGCAAGAATTTCCTTATATGGAGATGGAAGATGGCAACAGAGTAGGAGGAAGTGGATTTCATTTCCCCCTACATGCAGGAGGAAAAACTGACTAATCCACAGAGGAACAGAGCAGAAAGACAACAGTACCACAGCGTATTTGAAAATAAGAGTCCAAAAACTGTAGCGGACACTGAAAAACCAGAAACCAGATGGTAAGAAGGATATTTCAGGACAGTAAGGTCCCGGAGACCAGCTCGGGGACCGGGGTGCATTTGTAGCCCCAGGCCCAGGGCCCAGAGCTGGCGCTGGGTCTACCACAGACTACTTGAAAGCAGAGGGCCTGCCTCAGTAATTGGGAGAGAGCTGGGTCACCTGCTCCCTCCCTTCCAGACAGACCAGGGTTTGAGCAACACAAGCAGAATTCTGGCTAGAGAGGGGAATAAGAACAAAGAGGCAAGGCACAGGGCCATGATTACCCACAGAGTCTGTGGTCACCAGCTCGGAATTGCTGAGAGAGAGGCAGTGATGCACCAACACCCATAGTCACCGGTCTGACTGGAAAATTGGGCAACACGGAGTGCCAGGCATGAGTAGGAGGAATTTACCAAACAGAGGGCCTGGGGAATCTTTGTGTCAGCCCCAAAGCTGACTCCCAACCCAGCTGGGCAGAAACCCCAGGGTTAAAGGGAAGATACTGCAACTCCCTCCAGTAGCACCGGGAAGGTTTGGGGCCCAGACTCGCTGGACGGAGGCAACCTAGCTGAGTGGGCACCCCTAAACCCCAGCCTCTAGTGATAACCACCGGGGAAAACTGCTCTGAAGAAAACCAGGACTCCCACATCGAAGATATTAGGGAAAGAAGTCAGACTAGCTGTTTGGAAAGTGCTTGCAAGACAGGCTGAGGAAACATCGAGAAGGGAGAAATGCCACTCCAATCACTCCCTAGCCTTCTGCAGCCAGAAAGACAAAAAATACCAGTTTGGCCAGTTTGAAACCAACAAAAGGGGTGTGTGTGTGTGTGTGTGTGTGTGTGTGTGTGTGTGTGTGTGTGTGTGTTAATGCTGTTTTTTAACTAATCTTTTTATTATTATTTTTCAAATTTTCATTACTGTTTTATCCTCCAATTGTTTTTCCTCTCTTACCTTCTTGCTTGATTTAGTACTCCACAATTTCTTTCCAATTTTATCTGTCCTTTCTTCCTTCTCCTGCCATTTTTCTTTACTACACACAAGTGAGAAAAAATTTGTAACTGTGAAAGGACCTGAGATGGACTGAAACAGGGGACAACCCACCAGCTGAGACAGTGACACCAATTTCACTCGACTATTGCAGGGAAACTGCAAGTTGCTTCATATTTGGATTATTATTATTTTCTCCTTTTTTCATTATTCCTACATCTTTATCTTAATACTATTTTTGTATTCCCCTTCTTTCTGTACAGTTTTCTTTGCTTGGCAGGGTATATTGTACTATTTGACAGGTTTCCCTTCTTCTCTCTTCTGCATTGATTGCTAATTTACTGTCCTCACGTGAATTGTGTTCCATAAGCACACTACTAAAACTCCTATACCCCCTGTTCAGATTTTTCAGATCACATAGATTCTGGCATATGAATGTTGCTTTAATATTATTGTAAATAACTGCTGTTCCACACAATTGTAAATACCTCACAGCACCCTTCCCAGATTTTAGCCCATGTCACAGTCTCCTGAACTCTATTATTGGGGAGGTTAACACGATTCTCTCACATGCTACACCTATGTACTGCCCTTTACTCTCACCTTACCCCAGAATCTGACATCCCACAACTTCACTGCTTTCTAGATCCAACTCACAACCCTTCCCTTCCCAACAAGAGTCTTATCTTGTTCCCATCCTTTCTTAA
>PVKM010046823.1:0-11617 GCA_004027735.1 Carollia perspicillata
AATCAGGAAGGATATCTCGGCTGCAGAGGTCCTCCCTGGGATCTCAGCCTCACGCTGGCCTCCCCAGCCCAGGGCCCCAGTGCCAGGAAGAGGAGTCCCCATGACAAGCAGCTGTGAAAATTGGCAGGGATTCTATCTGGGTGAGACAGGGGGCTGCTGGGGAGTCAGACGTCCTTTTAAATGGCACACCCAGACCCACACTCACCCTAAGCTCCAGCAAAGGGATAGCAGCTCAAAAGGCACAAGAGACATATGGGGAGAAACTGTGTTGTGTGGCTTCGGGATAAAGGCCACCACACGTTCAGCCCTCCACACCCGGCCAGCAGGTAGGCACCAAATCTGAATCTGCATTAACCCGGTGAATACTGTTAACTTCATCCTGGTGACTCCCTGAGACACTGGAATCGTACTCATGCACTGCCCTTGCCCATTTCAGTGGCTATGCCTTCAGGTACCACAAGCCTATGACCTATACCACAAACTTTCTTTGAAATTCTCCAAGGTTTGCAGGCCTCAGGCATGCAGTGGTTAGCCTTGTGTATCCTGTACCTTTTGCCAAGCAGCCCCAGGTCAACACAGGTGGCAGCTAGTCTTGGGTCACAGCCTGGTCTTTCCTATGTGACTCCAGGCCCAGCACAGGTAGATACCCACTGCAGTAGCTTTGTAGCTCCTACAAGGTGACCCTAGGCTGGGCAAAGGCTGAGGTTGACCTCATCGTGCACTGGGGCTTCTCAGGAGAGGCCCCAGAACCAACACACCGAGTGGCCAGCTTTAGACCACAACAAAGCACCACCTGATTAGTTTCAAGAATAGCACATCTACAGGGTGAATCTTCGCAGGTGCACAGACCCTACCAGGGCAGGTACTCCTGGACCAGCCCCGCCACAGTCATGGCCGATCTTCACAGCTGGTCAGTTTGAGGGCCTACCTTACCTACTGGCATGCAAAGAGCAACCAAGGCTCAACAACAACAGGAGAACAGACACAACTCACACGAAGGACACTTCTGGAGAACTTGGTTCAGGTGATTAGGACCACCACTGGGCCCCAAAGGACACCTACCTTGCCAAGACTGGAGATACAGCAGATCTACCTAATACATAGAAACAAATATGTCCCAAATGAAAGAACAAGAGCAAACTCCAGAAGAAGAACTAAATGAAATGGAAGCAAGCACTCCATCAAATACAGAGTTTAAAACACTGGTTATAAGGGTGCTCATTAAACTTAGGGGAGAATAGATTGATTTAGTGAGAACTTTTACAGAGAGGAATGGTTAAAAAAAAAGGACATAGAAATCATAAAAAGGAACCACTCAGATATGAACAATACAATAACCTAAAAGAAGACTACACCAGAAGGAATCAACAGTAGATTAAATGAAGCAGAGGATCAAACAGCAATTTGGAAAATAAGGTAGTAGAAAATACTCAATCAGAACAGCAAAAAGAAAAAACAACTTTTTAAATGGAAGATAGTTTAAGGGGCCTCTGGGACAACTAAAGCATACCAACACTCTCATTATAGTGGTACTGGAAGAAGAGAAACAGCAAAGGATTGAAAATGTATTTGAAGAAGTAATGATGAAAATCTTCCCTAACTTGGCAAAGAAAATAGACATACAAGTCCAGGAAACACAGAGAGTACCTAAAAAGATGAACCCAAAGAGGCCCACACCAGATACATCATAATTAAAATTCAAAAAGTTGCCCTGACTGGTGTAGCTCAGTGGGTTGAGTGTCATCTTGCAGACTGAAAGGTTACTGGTTCAATTCCCAGTCAGGGCACGTGCCTGGATTGCAGGCCAGGTGCCCGGTTGAGGGGTGAAAGTCAGCCAATCAATGTCTGATCTCAGATACCAATGTTTCTCTCTCTCTTTCTCCTTCCCTTCTTCTCTCTCTAAAAATAAATAAAATCTTTAAAAAAATAAAATGTCAAAGGTTAAAGACAAAAAGGTAATTTTTTTAATCTTCACCCAAGGACATTTTTTAATGGCTTTTAGAGAGTGAGGAAGGGAAAGAAAAAAACATCAATTGAGAGAGAAGCGTCAAGTGGTTGCCCTCCATACATGCCTGGACCCCGGATCACATGCCCACGGACCAGGAATCAAACTTGCAACCCAGGTAAGTACTCTGACCAGGAACTGAACTCACAACTTTTCGGTTATGAGACAACACTCTAACTAACTGAGCCACACCAGACAGGAAGACAGAGCGAGTTTTAAGAGCAGCAAGAGAACAGCATTTAGTTACCTACAAGGGAACTCCCAGAAGACTATCAGCCAATTTCTCAATAGAAACTTTGCAGGCTAGGGGGACTGGCACAAAATATTCAAAATGATGAAAACAGGATCGACAATCAATATTACTTTACCCAGCAAAGCTATCATTTAGAATCAAATGACAGATAAAGAGTTTCCCAGACAAGAAAAAGCTAAAAGAGTTCATCAGCACCAAACCAGTATTACAAGAAATGTTCAAGGCACTTCTGTGACAAAAAGAAGGGGATCCCTGGCTGGTATGGCTTAGTGGATTGAGTGCCGACCTGTGAACCAAAGGGTGGCCAGTTCAAATCCCAGTCAGGGTATATGCCTGGGTTGCAGGCCAGTTCCCCAGTAGGGGGAGCATGAGAGGCAACCGTACATTGATGTTTCTCTTCCTCCCTTTCCCCTTCCCCTCCCCTCTGACTAAAATTACATAAATAAAATCTTTTAAAAAAGAAAAAGAAGGGGAAATAAAACACAAATATTAATAATAAGATGACAATAAATACATACCTCTCAATAATCATTTTAAATGTAAATGGATTAAATACTCCAATCAAAAGATGCAGCGTGGCTTATAGGTAAGAAAACAGCACCTGTACGTAGGCTGTCTACAAGAGACCCACTTCAGATTGAAAGACAGACTGAAAGTAAAGGGAGGGAAAAGATATTTTATGCAAACATAAATGAAAAGAACAGCTGGGGCTGCAATACTTACATCAGACAAAATAGACTTTTTAAAAAGACTATAGTAAGAGACAAATAAAGACATTACCTAATAATGAAAGTATCAATACAGCAAGAAGATATAATTCTTGAAAACATTTATGCACCCAACATAGGAGCACCTAAATTTATTGCAATTTAAAGCAATTATTGATGGACATAACACAAGAGACAGACACTAATACAGGCAGAGTAGGGGACTCAAACACCCCATTGACATCAATGGGTAGATCTTTCAGACAAATAAAAAGAATCAACATTAAAACAGCAGCCATAAATGACAAATTAGACCAGACTGATTTAACTTATATTTTAGAGCATTTCAGCAAAGCAGCAGAATATACATTCTTTTCGAGTGCACATGAAACATTTTCCAGAATAGACAATCTGTTAAGCCACAAAACAAGTCTCAATAAATTTAAGAAGATTGAAATCATACCAGACATTCTTTCTGAACACAATGCTATAAAACTACAAATCAATCGTGGAAAGAAAACTGAGCCCTGGCTGGTGTGGCTCAGTAGATTGAATGCTAACCTGTGAACTAGGGGGTCATTGGTTTGATTCCCAGTCAAGGCACATGCCAGGATTGTGGGCCAGGTCCCCTGTATGGGGCACCTGAAAGGCAACCACACTTGGATATTTCTCTCCCACTCTTTCTCCCCCACTTCCCTCTCTCTAAAAATAAATAAATAAAATCTTTAAAAAAAAGAAAACTGAAAAACACACGAACACATGGAGCCTAAACAACATGCTACTGAACCATGAATGTGTTAACAACAAGATGAAAGAAGAGATCAAAAGATACCTTGAGACAAATAAAGATGAAAATACAATGACCCCAAATCTCTGGGACACAGCCAGAGCAGTCCTAGAAGGAAAATTCATAGTAATATAAGCCTACCTCAAGAAACCAGAAAAATCAAATAAAAAATCTAATCTTACACCTAAAGGAACGGGAAAAACAAACAAACAAAGCCCAAAAGGAGCAAACAGAGGAAATAATAAAGATTAGAGTGGAAATAAACATAATATAATCTTAAAAACAATACAATAGATCAATGAAATCAAGAGCTGATTCTGTGAAAAGATAAAGTTGAAAAAAGAGAGAGGACCCAAATAAAATCAGAAATTAAAGAGGAGAAGTGACAAATGACACCATAGAAATACAAAGGAGCCCTGGTTGGTGTAGTTCAGTGGATTGAGCACGGGCCTGTGAAGTAAGGGGTTGCCGGTTCGATTCCCAGTCAGGGCACATGCCTCGGTTGCTGGCCAAGTCCCCAGTGGGGGATACATGAGAGGCAACCACACATTGATGTTTTTCTCCCACTCTTTCTCCTTCCCTTCCCCTCTCTCTAAAAATAAATAAATAAATAAATATTAAAAATAAAAAAAAAGAAATACAAAGGATTATGAGAAAATATTAGGAACAATTATATGCCCCCAAACTGGACAATCATGAAGAAATCAATAAATTCCTAGAAAGATACAACCTTCTAAGAATGAGTCAAGAAAAAACAAAAAATCTGAACAGATTGATAACTACTAACAAAACTGAATAGGTAATCAAAAAACTCACAACAAATAAAATTCTTGGACTGGGTGGTTTCATAGGTGAATTTTACCAAACATTCAATGAAGAATTACCACCTATCCTCAAACAATTCCAAAAAATTCAAGAGAAGGAAAGGCTCCCAAGCTCATTTTATGAGACCAGAATTACCTTGATTCCTAAACCAGATGAAGACATTACCAAAAAAAACCTACAGCCCAATGTCTCTAATAAGCATAGATGCAGAAATCCTCAACAAAATATTAGCAAGCCAAATTCAGCAGTACATTAGAAAGATCATACATCATGATTCAATTATTCCTGGGATGCCAGTTTGCTTCAAAATTTGCAAGTCAATTAACATGATACATCACAAAAACAAAACAAAAGATAAAAATTATATGATGTATCAATAAATACAGAAAAAGCATTTGACAAAACCCAGCATCCATTTATGATAAAAATTCTCAATAAAGTGGGAATAGAGAGAACATATCAACATAATAAAGGTCTATCGATGGCAAACCCACAACTAACATCATTTTCAATAGTGAAAAGTTGAAAGCTATTTCTTTAAGATCAGGAATAAGACGAGGATATACACTTCCACAACTTTTATTTAAAATGGTATTAGAAGTCCTAGCCTTAGCAATCAGATAAAAAAAAGAAATAAAAGGTATTCAGCCCTGGCTAGTGTAGCTCAGTGGATTGAGCACAGGCCTGAGAACCAAAGGATCGTGGTTCGATTCCCAGTCAGGGCACATGCCTGGGTTGTGGGTCAGTTCCCAGCAGGGGACGCTAGAGAGGCAGCCATACATTGATATTTCTCTCCCTCTTTCCTTCCCTTCCCCTCTAAAGATAAATAAATTTAAAAATGTTTAAAAAAACAAATAAAAGGTATTCAAATTAGAAAGGAAGCAAAATGATCATTATTTGTAGATGGCATAATAATATATATATAGAGAGAGAAAGAACTCTGAAGATTCCACCAAAAACTATTAGAAGTGATAAATAAATTCAGTGAAGTAGCAGGATAGAAAATTAATATTCAAAAATACTGAATTTTTATACAACAATAACAAACTATCAGAATGAGAAATTAAGAGAACAATCCCATTTACAATGACATCAAAAAGAATAAAATGTATGTAACCAAGGAGATAAAAGATGTGTACTTGGAAAATTATAAAACACTGAAGAAAGAAATGGAAAAAGAGACAAATACATGGAAGCATTATACTGTGCTCATGGACAGGAAGAATTAACAGCACTAAAATGTCCACAGTACTCCAAGCAACCTGAAGATTCAATGAAGTCCTTATCCAAACACCAATGGCATTTTTCACAGAACTAGAACAAATAATCTTGAAATTTACACGGAACCACAGATCCCAAATACACAAAGCAATCTTGAGAGAGAACAAAACTGGAGGTATCACACTACCTGACACTTAACTATACTATAAGGCTAGAGTAATCAAAACAGCATGATACTGGGATAAAAACAGACACATAGATCCACAGAACAGAATAGAGAGCCCAGATATATGACAGAGGAGACAATGGGGTAAAGACAGCCTATTGAATAAATGGTGTTGGGAAAACTGGACAGAAACATGCAAAAAGTGAAACTTTCTTACACCATGTACAAGAATAACTCAAAGTGGATTAAAGACTTAAATGTAAGACCTGAAACCATAAAACTTCCAGAAAAAACATAGGCAGTAAGTTCTTTGAAATCTCTCTTTTTTGGATATGTTTCCTTGGACATGGGAAACACAAGAAAACATAAAACAAGTGGGACTACATCAAACTAAAAAGTTTTTGTCCAGAAAAGGAAACCATCAGTAAAACTAAAATCAATTTACTGAATGGGACAAGATATTTGCCAACTCACACAACACCAAAAAAAGAAAAGAAAGAGAAAGAAAGAAATGCCCCCTCCCCACAAATGGGCAGACGACCTAAATAGACGTTTTTTTAGAGAACAAACAGATAACTAATAGACATATTAAAAGGTGCTCAAAGTCACTCATCACCAGAGAAACGCAACTTAAAACCCCTACAAGATACCACCTGACACCTGTCAGAACACCTACCGTCTATCAGTCAGCAAACATCAAGTGGTGGTGAGAATGTGGAGACAAGGGAGACTTCAAGCACTATTCGGATTGCAGACTGGTGCAGCCAACATGGAGACCAGTAGGGCGAGTCCTCCGAAAATTAAAATTAGATCGGCCATGTGACCCAGCAATCCTACTTCTGGGTGTTTATCTGAAGAGATCCAAAGCACTAACTTGAAAAAATGTGTGCGTCCCTATATTCATTGCAGCATTGTTTACAATGGCCAAAATATGGAAGCAACTCAGGTGCCTGTAGATAGATGAGTAGATGAAGGTGTGGTACACATATACAACGAAATATTACTCAGCCATAAAAAAGAATGAAGCCTTGCCATATCCGACAACAAAGATGCACCTAGAGGTTAGTATGCTAAGTGAACTCAGTCAGACAGAGAAAGACAAAGGCCACATGATTTCACTTATGTGTGGAATCTAAAGAGCAACATATATGAACAAACGAAACAGACACGGGCTGACAGATAAAGAGAACAAACGGAGTGTGGCCAGATGGGAGTGGATTTCAGTGGCTGGATGAAGAAGGTTGAAGAGATTGAGGAGTGCAAATCGGGAGTTGCACAATATTCACAGGGGTGTGAAGTACAGCACACAGAATATAATCAACAATATTGTAATAAGTATGTATGGTGCCAGGCGGGTACCTGAAATGTTGGGGACCACTTTGTAAGTTATATAAATGTCTAACCACTATAATGTACACCAGAAAGTAATATCAAATGATATTGAATATCCACTGTAACTGAAAAAATAGTAATAAAATGCAGCTCATAATTTCCTGTAGAAGGAAGTTTTATTTATTGTATTTTTCCTCTCAAGGTCTGGAAGTTCCAAAATCTATGTCCATCTTCTCACTTTTCTGTTCAGTGAACAAAGGGATGTATCTGAACCATTTCCTCCTTTTTCTTTGGCTATAGGATGTGCTCTAGGTATAATTACGTTGAATTTTACCCACCAGAAGGAAAGATACTCTTTGTAGGCCAGAAAAATACAAAATATAAAGTAAGCAACCAATGAATGCATAAATAAGTGGGAACAACAATCTCTCTCCCCCTCTCAAATCAATACATAAAAATTAAAAAAAAAATACTTAACAGGGGAGTGCGGCAGGACACACAGCAATCTCCCTCTCAGTTTAGGGGGGCCGTCCTGAGTACAGGGCTGGCTCTTAAAGGCATGAGAGGACAATAAGAAAAAATAAAAAATGAAAAAATATTTAAAATATCAGCCTGTTCTCTATTTCAGTGTCTTTGGTTATATTTTGCTGGTTTGTTTGTTTTGTTGTTTAGGTTCCTGTTAAAGGTGAGATCATATGGTATTTGTCTTTCACCACCTGGCTTATTTCACTTAGCATAATGCTTTTCAGAGGGAATTTCGGGGGGAAAAAGGGGAGGGTTTACAGGAACAAGTATAAAGGACACATGGACAAAAAATAGGGGGGTGGAAATGGGAGGGAGGTGGGGAAGGCTGGGGGATGGGCTTGGATGGGAGTAAAAGACAGAAAACTGTACTTGAACAACAATTAAAATTTTAAAAAAATATTTAGCCCTGTCTGGTGTAGCTCAGTGGATTGAGCACGGGCCTGCGAACCAAAGGATGATGGTTTGATTCCCAGTCAGGGCACATGCCTGGGTTGCAGGCCAGTTCCTGTCAGGGGACCCACGAGAGGCAACCATACCAAGAGAAATTACCAAGAATTGATATTTCTCTCCCTCTCTCCTTCCCTTCCCCTCTAAAGATAAATAAAATCTTTAAATACATATATATATTTAAAATATATAGTAACGCAATCAAAAGTCAGCACAGGACCGAAGCCCCGTGGGTCTGTCTGTATGTGGTCAAGTGAGTGAATGCTTAGTGGAAAATGACCAGGGAATGACAGCCATCACAGTGGCCTTGTACTTGCCGTTCCCTGACACATGCAAGCATCTGTCCCTGGAGTCGGACCAGGCTTCTACCGTTGCCCTTGGCTAACCCTCTGCTTTGCCTTGACCGCACTTAGGCAGGCTTGTCATTCTCCTACAGGCCCCTGAACTCAGCTTCCCCCCAAGCCTGAGCAAGCACAAAGAAGTGGGATGTGTCCCCCTATCAGCCTCTCCTGGGAACTTGCTGACCACAGTGGACACCTTCCTGTTAGGCCTCACTGGTACTTCCCTTGCTCGTTCAGCTCCCCTCCAAAGATGCTGCTTATGTCTGGCCGCCTCTCCTCTACCCTTCTACTCGAAGAAAAAGAGCCTTTTCTGTTTGACGCTACCATGCAGAGCTCTGAGGCAGGCATGTTCTCACTATTGTAATAGTCTTTCCTTCTAATAAAAATCTTTCCCCGAGTCTGGATTTCTGTTTGTCTGACAAGTTATAGACATCATTTGCCGGCAATGAAACCTTGGGTAACATCAGAAACCTGGAAGTGAACTCCTTCAGGAGGAGGAGTAGTGCCTGACTCACCATCCTGTCCTAGAGCTTAGACTGTACTTGAAGCACAGTCAGTACTAGACGCTTGCTTTCTGGATAGATAGATAGATAGATAGATAGATAGATAGATAGATAGATAGATAGACAGACAGATGGATGGGCGATGGACAGATAAATGATCGGTGCTCAATTCAGGAGACAGAGAAGGAAGCTTGCCCTAGAAGCGAGCTTTCCCCGCTCTCAGCTGTAGCTACCAGCAATTTAGAGACGCACCCTTCTGCCTTGGAAACATGCGTAGTCACAGGTGTGTCTGAAAGTCCTGGCTCCTGGTGAGGTCAGTGCTGGGCAGCAGTAACAGACTTGGCGTGCTTAATGCGCCATTCTCACCTGAAGCTAAAACAGCTGGTCCAAGGTCTGCACCTCTGACTGCCGGTCTCTCGAGTTCCCGGGCAGCCCTTGCTTGCTTTCTCCATGGCCACCTTCTCCAGCTTCTTGCTGCTGGATGTGTACAGGTGTCTCCACAGCGGCCTGGCCTGCCTGTGACTGGTGCGGGAAGTGGATCCGCTGTGCTTGACAAAGCAGGTCATCTAAAATCTGTTCACCTTCCCCCAAGCTGCTGCTGAGGGGAGTGCCAACACCTGGCTGCGTTGGCTGGGCCTTCCTTACCTTTTCATCACACGTGGCCGGCTCTGGACTGTTTCTGCACCCCCATACCCGACCCCTGACAAGTCCCCCATTTCTGCCAGCTTCTTGGAGTTTGTGACTCTGAAAGACGTGGAAAAACGACATTGTCCAACAGCACTAGCACCCCGCTGTGGCCAAAAATTGACTCGTCAAAAGGAATTTGAGCACACATGAATGTCCCCAGTGGCTGAATATCCCAACCCCAATTACTGGTTTTCCCCTAGAAAGTTTTGCAAACACTTATCCGTCTTCAAGCATTTGTATGCTTTGATTTTCATTATGATGGGTTTTTCTTTCTTCCTTTTACTTAAAAATAAAAATTGTTCTTAGCTGATTATTGCTTCTTTGAGCTGTCTGGAATGGCCACAGGCTGGAAACAATGTAATTATCCAACAGCAAGGGAGTTTCCCCTCCGCCGGGGCTCAGGCTGCAGGCAAGGCTCACTGTTCTCCACCCGCTGGCCGAGTTGGAAGCTCATCTGTGATCAGGTGGCCCAGCCCTCCGTGTTTCCCAGGAATCTTCCAACGGGCTGACCTCCCCCTAGTCCATCTCAATCTGACAGAGCACCTTCTGTTCCCGGGGGGGGCGGGGAATGGAGCAGTGTCGCCCACCAATATGACAAAGGCATGTCCCATCTGTCACCCAACTTGCTTCCTGGTCCGTGAATGCCGGCTGCACCCCAGGAGCTGAATCTGCTCACGATGCAGAGAATTGAGGATACTGTGTTAATGAAATCCTCCCGTCACTCACCCTGCGAGGTGTGCCCCCACTTCTCTCAGTCAGGTGTGAGGCCTAGGAGCAGCAGTGATGAGTACTTCCTGTCTTTCCACCTACACAGTTGGTAAATTGGGTATCAATCTAGAAGAGTCACCCTGAAAACCAGCTCTAGCCTGGAGAGGTGACACACGCTTGTTTGGTTCCAAGAGATGTGCTTCAGCTACCCTCACAGCGTGGGGAGAGCCCATGGGGCAGGCAGGGATCCGTTTGGCACGTATGGAGGCTAAGTCTCACACCAGAATGAGACAAGTATTTCTGAATCAATCTGGTTTTCTTTATCCTCCAAAAAGGCACAAATACTGGGTTGAACATAGCAGCCACTGAGTTAGCCTGGGCCTATGGTGCAAACAAACCCTCATTATTATATTGTTCCTTTGATTGCTTTATGAAACTAAGTAAAGTTATGTTTCCTGTTCAGAGCTTGCAACTAAAACGTTGTGTTGAGGGAAAAATGGGAGAAATTTTGCTAACAAATACAGGGACCTTAGGAGTGCAGAGCTGAACCCTCACGCTGTTTCAGCGGGCACACAGAGCAGGGATGCCCACCCTGCGGACCGCAGATTGCGTGCGGCCCAGAGTGGCTATGGATGTGGCCCAACACAAAATTGTAACTACTTAAAACTTTTTTTTTTGTTCATCAGTTTTGGTTACTGTTTGTGTATTTAATGTGTGGCTTAAAACAACTCTTCTTCTTCCAGGGTGGCCCAGAGACGCCAAAAAGTTGGACACCCTGTCTCAGCCCGCTGCGGCAGGGGGGTTCGTAAGTCAGGGTGAGGGATGATATTATTATTATTGATTAATAATAACGGAGAGGTCCAAGACTCAGTGGGTCATGGCGAGTTTATTGAAAGAGAGCAAAGCTTTTAAGCACAGTGCCTCAAAAGCTACAAAGCGTATAACAGTCATGTCCTTGAGATAAAAGCTTACAAGTTCCCACAGGACAAGGTTCTCATTAACACATACTTCCTTGCACCTGCAAAGAAGGCCATGCCTTCCCCCTGCGCATGGGAACAACCAGATAATCAGCAGTTGGGAGGCAGTCTGGGCCCAGAACGGCCTTGAGGC
>PVKM010046824.1:0-11599 GCA_004027735.1 Carollia perspicillata
GTGCCCAGGGGCGGGGTCTCCTGGTGAAAGAGGCCAGTGTCCGTCCCTGGCCATGGCCTGCCTGCCTGCACGGCTCTATATATAACTTCTGCCCTGCAGCTGGATGAATGGGGGTCTGTGTGGGCACAGGGCTGGGAGCCAAGAGCAACAAGTGGGGGGCCCAGGCTGAGGGACCTAGAGGCCAGAGGAGAGGCTCCCTTAAATAGAGGAACTCCAGCTGGAGCCTGCACCCATCTCCTGACAGCCCCTCCACCTTGCTGAAGCTCAGGGGTGGCCCCATCCTTAAGGCCAGGAGAGCCCATTTCACCAGGAGCTTAGCCCCCAACTCGGGTCTCCTTCCAGGTGACTTCACCCTGTCAGGCCTTGCCTCCTGCAGAGCTGGTGAGTGTGCTCTGGGGTGGGGTGTGGGAGGCAAGGAACCTGGCTGTGGAGTCCAAAGGGCTGGTGGCCACAGAGGGCCACCCCCCAGAGGGTTACCTTGAATGAACTGCTGTGGATATTGGTCATCCCGAGAGGGGGAAAAAATGAGCCCTCTGCTCTTGTCATCTGGGCCTGCTGGGGGCTAGGACTCCTCTCCCCTTGTCCAATACAGACCTCACAGGGACACTGGCAGGCCGCCTCCACTGGTCTTTGCTCCTGCCCTAACCACTCCCCCCCCCCCCCCCCATCTCCCTCCAGCGGAGAAACACCGCCCCGGTGAGGCGCATAGAACACCTGGTAAGGTGATGCTGGACGGGGCGGGGTGGGGGCAGAAGCAGGCAGCTCTGCGAGTAAGGACCTAGGTTTCTTCTGAGGACAAAAGTAATTGAAGCTATGGAGTGGGGATCCTAGATTTGGGGGGACACCCGAAGAGATGCTTGCTCATCATCTCATCTCGTCCACCAGGGATCCACCAAGTCTCTGAATCACTCAAAGCAGCGCAGCACTCTGCCCCGGTAGGTGAGGGCGCTGGAGGTGGTCCCACTTGAGCCTTTTCCGCAGACTCCACTCCTCACTCAGCCCAGGGCAGTGGCCCCCAGCAAAGTCCTTCGGGACAGCCTCATGCCCCCAAGCGGTCCCACCCACTCTCAGGACCCCGGAAACCTCACCTGCAGCCAGCCAGACACCCTTCCATCACACCAGCCCCCTCCGGAAGCCCGCCCTTCCGTTCCTCACGCAGGTTCACTCATTCTAGGAGCTTCAGCCTGGACCCGCTCATGGAGCGCCGTTGGGACCTGGACCTCACCTACGTGACTGAGCGGATCCTGGCAGCCGCCTTCCCTGCGCGGCCAGACGAGGAGAGACACCAGAGCCACCTGCGCGAGCTGGCTCACGTGCTGCAATCCAAGCACCGAGACAAGTACCTGGTGAGGGGCGGGGCCTACCGCAGTCAACCAATGAGAGGTCTGGGAGGTCCAGAGGGGCCAGGCTGCACTCTGACGTCAGACCCTCGGAGGAGGGGCCGGATGGGGTCTGGTGGGTAAGGGGTCCCGAAGCACAGTTGGAACAGACCTGGAACCTGGACCGGGGCTATCTACCACCGCGGAGCAGGAGCTTTGCAACCTCATTTTGGAGAGACTGTTAGGGTCACAGCGGGTGATACCACCTCCATGCATCACTGCGCATCATTGCATCAGGTCTAAAGCCTCCCCACTTTTCTTGCAGCTCTTCAACCTTTCAGAAAAAAGACATGACCTGACCCGCTTAAACCCCAAGGTAGGTGGGGATTAAAGCCATTAAATCGAATCATCCCACCCCAGAAGCCCCCAACCTCCTGGTTATTAACAGGAGCAACTGGCATCTATTTTCCCCTTAAGCACTTTCCCATATGACATATGCTTGAGACACCACGAAGCATGGTGCAGTGGGTATCAACCCACTATGCTGGTGCAGAAAGTATTGAGGCTGTCGCAGACAGCCAAGGGTCTCATCTTGCCCCAGACCCTACACCCTGTCCCTTTTCCACCTATCTCTCTTTGCTCGTGGCCCCCACTCCCAGTTTCACCCCTGTGCCCCCCACCCCAGGTGCAGGACTTTGGCTGGCCTGAGATGCACGCACCTCCCCTGGACAAGTTGTGCTCCATTTGCAAAGCCATGGAGACCTGGCTCAGTGCTGACCCACAGCACGTGGTCGTACTGTACTGCAAGGTGGGCTGCGACCTCGGGTCTGCAGGGCTGAGGGGCCCTCAGCCTGGAGCCCCAGCAGGCTCTCCATCCCTGTGTCTGTCCTCAGGGGAGCAAGAGCAAGCTCGGGGTCATCGTCTCTGCCTACATGCACTACAGCAAGATCTCTGCAGGGTGAGGCTCCCCGCCCTTGAGTGGCCCCTTCCCCAATGGCCCTTCCTCCAGCTGGCCCTTGACCAGCCCATGCCCCCTTAAGCCCTACCTCTGTGTCCAGAGAGCCATTTACGATAAATCTGACACTGCCACCTCCTTTTTCTCACTTGTACTTCACCACAGCTCTCTGGGGCTGCAGTAACAAAGTGCCACAAACTAAGTGGCTTGAGACAACAGAAATGCATTGTCTTGGTTCTGGAGGTTGGAAGTCTAAAATCGAGGTGTCAGCAGGGCCTCACTCCTCTGAGACTCTGGGCAGAACCCTTCCTTGCCTCCTTCTGGCTGCTGGTGGCGGCCAGCAGTCCTTGGTGCTCCTTGGCTTGCAGCTGCATCGCTCCAGTCTCTGCCTCTGTCACCACTTGACTTTCTCCCTGTGTCTCTGTCTCTTCTCTTCCTCGAAGGACACCAATCATAGTGGATTAAGGGCTCACCCTACTCCAGTATGACATCTTAACTAATTACATCTGCAACGATCCTATTTCCAAATAAGGTCACATTCCGAGGTATATATCTTTTGCGGGGGACACAATTCAACCCATAACATGGTCTTATTGCCCCATTTTACAGATGAGGAAACTAAAGCTCAGGGAACAATTGTTTGAGGTCCAACAACTAGTCAAGTGACCGTAGGTGGGGTTTCTGGTTCTCTTTACCAGCACTCTAGGCTTCCTCTAGACTTGGGGGTCACCCCCCTCACCCTCCCCTGGGGCTTAGGGATAGGAGACCAGGATGGAGACCAGCCCCTCATCCCCTGTACTTGTTTGCTCTCCCCAGGGCGGACCAGGCACTGGCTACTCTTACCATGCGGAAGTTCTGTGAGGACAAAGTGGCTGCAGAGCTGCAGCCTTCCCAGCGCCGGTGAGCAGCCTGGGTGGGGACGGGCCGGAGGATCCGTGGCCACCAAGGCCAAGTTCTTGTCATCCACATCGCACATTTTAATGTTACACCTCTGATGTGCCAGGCACTGTGCCAAGTGCTGAGAATGCAGAACAAACAAGCTTCTTGCTCTTCCAGAGTAGAGTAGAAGTCAGCAAACCTGTGATAAATAAGAGAGATCATTTTGGGTGATGGCAAGTGCTATGAAGAAAATAAAGTGGAATCTTATGACAAAGACAGACTTGCAGGGCCCGCCTCTATAAGGTCTGAGGGAAGAGCGTTCTAGGCAAAGGGGACAGCAAGAATAAAACCTTTGAGGCAGCGAGAAGGATTCAGGTGAGATGCAGCAAAGAGCTTTCTGGCGGCTGGAGTGGAAGGGAAGCACTGAGATGCGCAGGCCTTCCAAGGGAGGGTGGGGGTGAAATGCTACAAGGGCACCGCCAGAGGAAGGGGCTCATGTTCTTGACCTAACCCCCCCACCAGATACATCAACTACTTCAGCGGCCTGCTCTCGGGCTCCATCAGAATGAACAGCAGCCCTCTCTTCCTGCACTATGTGCTGGTGCCCGTGCTGCCGGCCTTTGAACCTGGCACAGGTGAATCCGCCTGGGATGTACTCCACGGGGAGGCTGTTCCCCAACCCCTCCAACTAAGCACCTCTCATGTGCCCTCTTGCCCCTCCAGGCTTTCAGCCCTTCCTCAAGATCTACCAGTCCATGCAGCTTGTCTACACGTCCGGAATCTAGTGAGTGCTGTGTTCCCAGGCCCCTGTCCCCCTGGACCCCAGTCCCCCCTTTCTCCAGCCTCCCCAAACACCAGGGCCTCCAGCTCTAGTCACTGTGCCTAAAAACCAATACCACCATGGAATCTACTGTACAGATGGGGAAGCTGAGGCTCAGCTAGAGGTCTCTCACTCAGGGCTCAGATGCCCATCTCCCAACTCCCTCCTGACTCTTCACAGTCAGCCCTGAGCCCAAGGACCTCTGATTCAGCTCTGCCTTCTCCTCTCTTCCACAGTCACATTGCAGGCCCTGGTCCCCAGCAGCTTTGCATCAGCCTAGAGCCAGCCCTCCTTCTCAAAGGCGACGTCATGGTGAGGGGTCCTTGGCCACAAGGAGTTCTGGAGACGGGGTGAGGGGTGGTGTCGTCTCCTGCCAGCAGCACAAACTCTGACGAATTGTGAATTCAATCCAGACTGGAGGGTGAAAAGGGAGTCCCCTAGATGGGTCACCTTGAGGCTGAGGCAGGGCAGAGCTGTGGCCGGGCAGTCTCCAGGGTAGAAGCAGAGAGGAAGTGTAAGTGGACATGAGTGCCTGATCCCAGCATCCCTCACCCAGGTGACATGCTATCACAAGGGTGGCCGGGGGACAGACCGGACTCTTGTGTTCCGAGTCCAGTTCCACACATGCACCATCCATGGCCCACGGCTCACCTTTCCCAAGGACCAGCTAGATGAGGCCTGGACTGGTGAGTGGGGGACAGGTGGTCTGAGGGCTAGAGCCCGGGGGAGGGCAGGCGCACAGGCAGGTGGGGACCTGGCTTCTCGCTGTCCACTGTTTACAGATGAGAAGTTCCCCTTCCAAGCCTCGGTGGAGTTCATCTTCTCCTCCAGCCCTGAGAAAATCAAAGGTAAGAGCAGATCCTGGGGTCAAGGCCAAAGGCTGTCCCCCCAGCTCCTTACCATTGGGGTCTTCCATAGGCAGCACCCCCAGGAACGACCCCTCAGTCACTGTTGACTACAACACAGCAGAGCCCGCCGTGCGCTGGGACTCCTATGAGAACTTCAACCAGCACCACGAGGACAGTGTGGATGGTGCGTGCAGGGGCACAGGGGAGGTGGGAGATGGAGGTTTGGGGTGCACTCCACCTTCCCCAGATAAACCCGCCTCCCAAGGGACACCTCTTGAGCTGGAGTCTCCAGGGCTGTGGCCTCTTATTAAGGCTCTCTCTCTCGCTCTCTCTCTCTCTCTCTCTCTCTCTCTCTCCCCCCACCCGCCCCCCGCCTGCTCTCTTTCCCCTGCCTGCCCGCCCTTCCTGCTCCTCTCCCCACCTAGGCTCCCTGACCCACACCCGAGGCCCTCTAGACGGCAGTCCTTATGCCCAGGTGCAGCGGGCCCCCCGCCAGACCCCGCCGGCACCCTCTCCAGAGCCGCCCGCACCGCCGCTGCTGTCCGTCAGCAGCGACTCCGGCCATTCATCCACACTCACCACGGAGCCAGCCACAGAGTCCCCTGGCCGGCCACCCCCAACAGCTGCTGAGCGGCAGGAGCTAGAGCGCCTCCTGGGAGGCTGCGGCGTGGCCAGTGGGGGTCGGGGGGCTGGGCGGGAGACAGCTATCCTGGATGATGAAGAACAGCCCCCTGCAGGCGGAGGCGCCCACCTCGGAACATACTCAGGTCACAGACCTGCCCTCAGCCGCCATTGCTCCTGCCGCCAGGGCTACCGGGAACCCTGCGGGGTCCCTAATGGAGGATACTACCAGCCAGAGGGAACCCTGGAGAGGCGGCGGCTGGCCTATGGGGGATACGAGGGGCCCACCCAGAGCTATGCCGACGCCTCCGTAGAGAAGCGGCGCCTCTGCAGATCGCTGTCTGAGGGGCCTTACCCCTACCCCCCTGAGCTGGGGAAACCAACCGGTGGGGACTTCAGCTACCGCTCCCCAGGCTACAGGGAAGTGGTGATCCTGGAGGACCCTGGTCTGCCTGCCCTGTGTTCCTGCCCTGCTTGTGAAGAGAAGCTGGCCCTGCCCACTACAGCTCTATACGGGCTCCGGCTGGAGAGGGAGGCTGGAGAGCGGTGGGCGAGCGAGGCCGGAAAACCTCTCCTGCACCCGGTGCGGTCCGGGCACCCACTGCCCCTGCTGGTGTCAGCCTGCGGGCATCACCATGCCCCAATACCTGACTACAGCTGCCTGAAGCCTCCCAAGGCAGGCGAGGAAGGGCACGAGGGCTGTTCCTACACCATGTGCCCTGAAGGCAGGTATGGGCATCCAGGCTACCCTGCCCTGGTGACGTACGGCTACGGAGGAGCAGTTCCCAGTTACTGCCCAGCATATGGCCGGGTGCCTCACAGCTGCGGTTCTGCAGGCGAGGGCAGAAGGTATCCCAGCCCTGGTGCCCACTCCCCACGGGCTGGCTCCATTTCCCCGGGCAGCCCGCCCTACCCACCATCCAGGAAGCTGAGCTACGAGATCCCTGCAGAGGAGGGAGGGGACAGGTATCCACTCCCTGTGCACCTGGCCCCAGCAGGACCCCTGACATCTGCAGGTGAGGGGCACTGGGGTGAGGAGTGCCCAGGGCAGAGGAGGGTTCTGGACTATGGTTGGGAAGGCACAGAGTGAGAAAGAGCTAAGCCAGACAGAAGGCCCATTCCTGGCTCATAGCCTCCGCTCTCCCCTTCCCTGCAGAGTCGCCTGAGCCAGCGTCCTGGGGGGAGGGCCCCAGCAGGCACAGCACCCTGCCTCGGTCCTCTCAAGATGCCCAGTGCAGTGCCTCTTCCGAGATGTCTGGTCCCTCCACACCCCTGCACACCAGCAGCCCAGTCCAGGGCAAGGAAAGGTAGGCAAGCACCCCCTCTTCCAGGTAGAACCTGAAGGCTGGAGTGGGGGGTGGAGACAGTTCACAACAGGGGCTCAGAGGCCCTGCTGACCACCTGCCCTCCCTCCCCACAGCACCCGACGGCAAGACGCCAGGTCCCCCACCTTGGCACCCGCTCAGAGACTGAGTCCTGGCGAGGCCTTGTTACCCGTATCCCAGGGAGGTGCCGAGAAGCCTCCTGAGCTGCCAGCAAGAAGTGGGCTTGAGCCTCCAGCCCCTCGCCCCTTCTCCCCTACCTCCCCGCCTAGCTCACCCAATGACTGGCCTCAAGAGAGGAGTCCAGGGGGCCGCTCGGGCGGGAGCAGTCCGAGGGCCCCTGTGCCCACTACGCTGCCCGGCCTCCGTCATGCCCCCTGGCAGGGCCTTCGAGAGCCCCCAGACAGCCCAGATGGGTCCCCCCTCACCCCGGTACCCACCCAGATGCCCTGGCTTGTGGCCAGCCCAGAGCCGCCTCAGAGCTCACCCACGCCTGCATTCCCCCTGGCGGCATCCTATGACATCAGTGGCCCCACCCAGCCCCCCCTTCCCGAGAAACGCCACCTGCCAGGGCCTGGGCAGCAGTCAAGCCAATGGGGCCCAGAGCAGGCGTCACCACCAGCCAGAGGCACCAGTCACCATGTCACCTTTGCATCTCAGCCCCCAGATAACACCCCTCAACTTCCAGGTATGAAGGCCTTGAGGGAGAGGGTGCAGGGAACCACCTCGGGAGAACCCTTTTCTCAAGGAGAGGCATGGTGTGGGGACTCGGGAGCCCTGGGGCCAAGCTCAGTCCCTCCCTGTCCTAGAGCCCCCCATGCAAGAGAGCCAGAGCAACGTCAAGTTTGTCCAGGATACATCCAAGTTCTGGTACAAGCCACACCTGTCCCGTGACCAAGGTGAGGAGCCAGCCTGCCCACCATTCCCTCCTCCCAGGGCTCTGTCTGGGCTTTGGACCCAGTCCAGCCCTCCGGTTGACACCCTGTTGCCTCCTCCCATCTCAGTGTTTACTCTGAGCTGAGAGCTTCGTGCTAGCAGGTGACTCTGGGATTTGGGCCCCAGGAGGGCTGGACTTAACGTGGCCACTGCCCTGTGAACGCTAAAGTTCTGCACCCAGGAGCCCAGCACTTCCACACTGCCGGGGAAAGGGCCTGGGAGCCAGCTGGCTGGCAGAGCGGAGGGGCGGCTGTTTGGGGCTCAGTCAGCCCTGGGCAACCCTCTTCTCCCGCCTCCCCCAGCCATTGCCCTGCTGAAGGATAAGGACCCCGGAGCCTTCCTCATCAGGGACAGTCATTCATTCCAAGGAGCCTATGGGCTGGCTCTCAAGGTGGCTACACCCCCACCCAGTGCACAGCCCTGGAAAGGTACACAGTGCCCCATCCCAAGCGAGAAGGGGAACAGAGTGGGGCGGGAACAGAGGCCACTGCTCGGCCGGGAGGGACAGGAAGTGACTCTCACGCTCTGGAAAGAATCCCAACGGAATAGAAGGCAGGAACCTGGAATCTGATAAAGGCTTCCTCTCCTCTCCCTGCCTCTCAGGGGACCCGTTGGAACAGCTGGTCCGCCATTTTCTCATTGAGACCGGGCCCAAAGGGGTGAAGATCAAGGGCTGTCCCAGTGAGCCCTACTTTGGTGAGAAGCAGGGGCTGGGGAGGCTGCACCAGGTTGGTTTAGGGAGGCCGAGGGATCACAGGAGGGTGGAGGGGAAGTTGGGGCTCCCTGTGGGCACCTCAGGAGTCTTCTCACCTGTCGCTGCAGGCAGCCTGTCCGCCCTGGTCTCCCAGCACTCCATCTCCCCGCTGTCCCTGCCCTGCTGCCTGCGCATTCCCAGCAAAGGTGGGTGTCTGCGGTCTGCTCTCCCACCTCTCCCCACCCATGGCCGCCAAAGGCAGAATCCGGGGACCTGGCTCCCAGCTTGCCTTCCCTTGGGGTGGCGAAGGGAGTCGTGCAGCTCCTAGGGAATGCCACCCCCTCCCCGCTGACCTGCCCTGTTGGCTGCTTCCCTCAGATCCTCTGGAGGAGACCCCAGAGGCCCCAGTGCCCGCCAACATGAGCACAGCGGCAGATCTCCTGCGTCAGGGTGCCGGTAGGGTTCTCTGCCTCCGCCCGTCCCTCTCCCTAGGCACCAAGGGGGCACTGCAGATAGAGGCATAGGACACTGAAAGAAAGGCCTTGAGATGGATGGGCCCTGCAGGTGCTTTTAAACCCCCAAAGGCAGGGGTGGGTAAGGGGGCCCTCAGGCTAGGTTCTCAAACTTTTGTGAACATATTACTGGGGAGGAGGGCTTACTAGAATGCAGATTCTCAGGCCTCGTTCCAGCATTTCTGACTGTAGATCTCAGAGAATCATAGAATCTGCTTTTTCAACAGGTTATTTACATGATACTAGTATGTTTTGAGCAGTGCTCTTCAGGGAAAGTGCAAAGCTGCTGGGGTGGGGAGACTAGGGGGAGAGAGATCTGGGGGCTAACCGACCATGTCCCCCAACCCACCTCTTGCCCACACAGCCTGCAGTGTGCTCTACCTGACCTCCGTGGAGACGGAGTCACTGACGGGCCCCCAGGCAGTAGCCCGTGCAAGCTCTGCGGCCCTGAGCTGCAGCCCCCGCCCGACACCAGCCGTGGTCCACTTCAAGGTCTCGGCCCAGGGCATTACGCTAACGGACAACCAAAGGAAGTATGTGTGCGGAGCCCCTGGGAACCCCCCAAGCTTAGACCCTTGGGACCCCAATTTCCGGGTGATTCCCCCCTCCCTCCTCTTCACAGGCTCTTCTTTCGCCGCCATTACCCGGTGAACAGCATCACCTTCTCCAGCACTGACCCTCAGGACCGGAGGTGACCCTCCCTCCCAACCCTGTCTTCCCACGGCCCCACAGACCAGCCCCTGCCCCCGCTCCTCCTTTGGTAGCGATTCCCTGGGGTGCGTGCCTTTACAGCTCTCTTCCCTCCGCAGATGGACCAACCCCGACGGGACCACCTCCAAGTAAGCTTCCCCATTACTGCAGCCTCTTCCCCACACGGGACCGAGGCGCCTCCTTCCTCCCCAACCCCAGCTCTGCAGTCCCCTGTGGAGGGGTGCAGAGCCCTCTCCCAACCCTGCCTGTGTACCCCTAGGATCTTTGGTTTCGTGGCCAAGAAGCCAGGAAGCCCCTGGGAGAATGTGTGTCACCTCTTCGCGGAGCTTGACCCTGATCAGCCTGCAGGCGCCATTGTCACTTTTATCACCAAAGTTCTACTGGGCCAGAGAAAATGAAGGAAGGCCACAGCTCAGAGCCCACGGCAACACTGCGCCCTCCCAGCACCCCACAGCCCTCACCTCCCCTGGCCTGGGACACTGCTGTCCTTCCCTGCCCCCAGCCTGCTAAGCCAAGTGGATGGGCCCGTGGGATGACCTTGCACGTGAGCAGATGGCAGAGATGGGCATGTGAAGGGTGAGGAGGCACCAGCAGTTGTGCCCTGGAGGGGATCAGGGCAGCCCCACCTACACAACATCAGCCCTGGAGGAAGCAGCTCCACCCGGCTGCAGGTCCCAGCCTGGCAGGGGGAGGGGAGAGGGGTGGGGAGCAGCGTGCTCCCTCCTCTGCCTTCCTCTCTGAGCAGAGAGATCAGAGTGGGAACACATAAAAAAGGGGGGAAAAGAGTCTATTTTTGTCTAATAATAAAGAATTTCTATAACGTTTAGTTGGAGTTGGAGTTGTGCCTGTTCACAGGGGCCGAGCCTCGTGCCTCCTGGGGCGCACCTGTGCAGGGGCATCCCATTCCCAGGCCAGGTCCACGGAACATGGGCAGTCCCCATCCTTGGCCTCAGTGGTCCACATGTCCCGGTGAGCAAGCTGCCCTTGGCCGCCCTCAGCTCCAGCCCTGTCCCCAGCCCCATGTACTAGAAAGAATTCCTGTGTCCTGGCCATGCTGATAAATATGGAAACTCCGTCTTTATTGGCTGTATAAACATCTCTGTCTGTACATACAATTCATACATCATAGTGCAGGGCCTGGGGGGGGGGAGGCCCCAGCAGCACAGCAGCTACCCCTCCTCCCCCAAAGCCCTGCCCACTCTGTGCAAACCCAGGCCAACAGCTCCTGTCCCCACTTTCTCCCAGAAGTCACTGTATGGGGTGGGGTGGGGGGGTCAGAGGTCAATGGGGTAGGAGACGCGAGGGCTTGCAGGGGGAAGACACATAAAAGTGCTCGAATCAAACACTGAAGCAATGCGGACGACTGGCACAGGCAGCAAGCAGGGTCGGAAAGGGGAGTGAGGGGCCCAGCTGCCCTCTGGGTACTCGGTGAGGGCTCAGGGGTCTCGCCCTCCCTTCCACAGGAGAAACATGCTCTGGAGTCTCAGCCTGCATCCCGGGGAACTAGACACAGGGCGCCACTGGTAGACCGAGGATAGCGAGAAGGACAGGAACCAAGGCCCCAGTCTCTGGCCCCCGTGCCAGCCCCTCTCTATGCCATGAATCAAGCGGTGGGCACTCGTTTACGTGTGTCCAGCTGGGGCAGCTGAAGCCTCCGTCTCTGGAACTCTGGTGCCTGACCAGGTGGTGAGGGGGCACGCCGGAGCTCAGGAGAAAGAGCAGAAGCCCTAGAGCAGTCTTCTTGGGACAGCAGTCAGTGGGAGGAGAGAGGGCCCAAGAGAGCCCCCCTAGCCCAGCCAGGGGGGACGACAGCAGCACTGGTTCACATGAGCAGGACCGGGAACAAAAGAGAAGATGCAAAGAGGAATACTGCGGTAAACTGGGGAGGCAGGGGTCTGTCTTGTCGCTACCCTCTGCGAAGCCTCAGGCCCAAACGGCAGCCTAGACAGGACGCTCGTTTCCCTCCACTCACATGGGCCAGT